>JAWZYU010000758.1:0-77000 GCA_038380435.1 Ryuthela nishihirai
AAGTTAATTTTAAATGAAAAGTGCGATTAGTCAAAAAAAATTGCAATTTTTACCTAAATAACTTAATAAATGCAAATTTCTATGCAAATAAAAAAAAGGAAATGTCATACATATGTACCGGTATCTCTATACGTTTATATCTGTAATATTTTATTTATACACGCAA
Organism: Ryuthela nishihirai; assembly: GCA_038380435.1. Lineage (NCBI taxonomy): Eukaryota > Metazoa > Arthropoda > Arachnida > Araneae > Heptathelidae > Ryuthela > Ryuthela nishihirai. The sequence goes on from JAWZYU010000758.1 coordinate 167, forward strand.
GGTCAGTCAGCCCCGTAGTTCGTAGCGTTGCTTTTAGTAGAAGTTTCTAGGAGCGTAATCCCGACGAAATGTAATAAATGTGGTATTAATGCTATATTAATTAATTTAGTCAATTTCATTACCAGTAGTTCAACAAATAAATAAATGTATTGAATTTTTTGTTTAATTTATTGCAGGAGCCTTCAGCTCAGTTGCTTTTGCCCTTTTGCCAAACACAGGAATTAGTTTTCATGAAATCCACCCTAAAGAAAAGGTCCTATTTCCAAGAAACACGAAAGAAACAGAAACCATCCTTTTCCAAATGCAGTCATGCTATCAAACTGCTCACTCAACCGAATCTCATTGATCTCAATCATCAGGATCACTTGAGGGACTTTCTCAAGGACAAGACCTGAAACAATACCTCCGCCATGTTTCATATTGTAGAACCATAACCGAAAAATTCGTTAATTAAAGAGACGTAGAAAAAAAGCAATCGTTTACTCTTATCGAGCACATGTGGAGATCTGATTGTAGACGATTGCCGATCAATAAATGACAAACATTTTTCTCTTTTATTTATTTTTACCTTTGGAGCTGGTCGCCTGAGCGACTGCTTCTCGGCAGAGGTAGAAATCCCAGCCGAGAAGATGCCATAAAGAAGCACAGCCCTAATAGAAAGAAGAAAAGGTCCAAGCCCATGGTCAGGGAATTAAGGAGCTCAGCCCGAAGTCCCTTAAGACACATGTTTAGCTTAAATTTAATTTGAGATGGAAAAAAAAATGTTGTGCTTTTGTTCTCTTGATTGGACGTCTATACTTTTGGACGAATTTATTTTATTACGAGTCTATTTTATTATTATACAGTCGCTCAAAAAAGTATCCGAACACTACGGTTGATTACAGAATTCAGAAAAAATATCTGGCAACGATTTTTTTAGAAATTAGTGATCTGGCAACCTTCGTGTCACATGATTACAGAATTCAGGAAAAATATCTGGAGCGTGTACAGCAACTGTACACGCTCCAGTTACCGTTCACAGCAAACTGGAGCGTGTGCAGTTACTGCACACGCTCCAGTGTTCACTTTGCTGTGAACGGTAACTGCACACGCTCAATATTTCCGTGAGTGAGCCCACATGATCTAGGTCTTTGTGAGCTCACACGATCCAATGTGCTGTGAACATTAACCGCAACCGCTCCAGTTTGCTGTGAACGGTAACTGCACACGCTCCATATTCATTGCATTATATATTCATACGCATTATATATATTAAAAACTATCCGAACACTATGGTTGATTACAGAATTCAGAAAAAATATCTGACAACGATTTCTTTAGAAATTAGTGATCCGGCAACCTTCGTGTCACGTGACACGAAGGTTGTCAGATCACTAATTTCTAAAAAAAATCGTTGCCAGATATTTTTTCTGAATTCTGTAATCAACCATAGTGTTCGGATACTTTTTTGAGCTACTGTACAAAAAATCGTAGCAAAATGCATTTCCTTCTAACACAAGCTTGTTATGGGAGAAATCACATTGAAGAGGAAAATTTCGATTTAATCTCTCTAAATACCAATTTTCCCTTTCAATAATTTCAGAACCTAAACAGTTCTGAAAGTTGAAATATTTAAAAATACATTTGCATGTCAAAACAATTAAAGTCAAATGTTAATTACAATAACATTATAAACGAAAGAAAAATGTCTAATTACTTAGTAAGCTGCTTGCTATGGCGAATTATGCTGACAACAGTGCAATAACTGTAACCTGCAACATTTAAACGACACAAACGAGTCTTACTCGTATGGGATGTTTTGATTATGTAATGTGTGTGGAAATGTTATTCTAATGCAGGCCTGAGCAAACTGCCCACAAACTACTAATGACAAAAAATATTCAATTCGTAAAAGAGAAAAAGAACTTAGAGAGAATAAGAAATCCAAATTTACGACACCAATTTCTTATTATAAAGAAAATTATTATAAAGAAATAATTTTATTATCTTTTAATAAAATTATTTCGTTTATATTTCAAATTTTTGCGTTGGTTATGTATACGTTATTCTTATTATATTTTTAGTGGACTGTTCTTCTATTTCAGTTTTCCATGCAGCTCGCCATTCCATTTCAGTTTTCCATGCGACCACCATTCCATTTCAGTTTTCCATTTCAAAGCGTTGAGATTGATCTCCGCAAAACTCCCCTACCCACGGTCAGTAGGGGACATCGATGGGCTTGGAAAGGTCGTCGTCCATCGGATGGGACATTACGCCGTGGCCCGCGTGCGGGAGATTGGGTTGGGTTGTTTTATCTGAGCGGCACTTTTTTGCACACCATGGGCTAAATGGCCAGGTCACAAGGACCCCGAAGGCTCAGAGAAGGTTGGGGGAGGGGACCCACTGGAACAGCTGTTGGGAGACAGATGGTAGCCTCCCGTCAAGGCCCTCCAGCGTGTTCTTTAACGTGCGCAGGGTATGGCTCTCCCGCACACGGGGCCACGGCTTAACGTCCCATCCGACGGACGGCGGCCTTTCCAAGCCCATCGGTGTCCCCTACTGACCGTGGGCAGGGCGGGGAATTTTGCGGAGATACGTGCGGGAGAACCATACCCTGTGCACGTTAAAGAACACACTGGATGGCCTTCACGGGAGGCTACCATATTCTTCCAACAGCTGTTCCAGTGGGTCCCCTCCCCCAACCTTCTCTGAGCTTTCGGGGTCCTTGTGACCTGGTCATTTAGCCCATGGTGTGCAAAAAAGTGCTGCTCAGAAGTAAAACAACCCAATCCTTTGAAGTGAATACGAACTCAGTGACTGATTGCACCATCGATATGTTTAGGATTATTTTATACTTTTGAGGGTGCAGATAGGAAGAAAGGTATTTTTTAATTTCATAAATTTATTTAAAGCACTTGTTATACTATGTATGTTCTAAGTACACACATACTTTTAGTTAGTTACAAATTAGATAGATTCCAGAGTTGGGTTGTTTTACCTCTGAGCGGCACTTTTTTGCACACCATGGGCTAAATGGCCAGGTCACATGGACCCCGAAGGCTCAGAGAAGGTTGGTGGAGGGGACCCACTGGAACAGCTGTTGGGAGACAGATGGTAGCCTCCCGTCAAGGCCATCCAGCGTGTTCTTTAACGTGCACAGGGTATGGCTCTCCCACACACGGGACCACGGCTTAACGTCCCATCCGACGGACGGCGGCCTTTCCAAGCCCATCGGTGTCCCCTACTGACCGTGGGCAGGGCGGGGAATTTTGCGGAGATAAATCTCAACACTGACCCAGCTGGGACTCGAACCTGGGAACTACAGATAACGAGCCTGGCGCGCTACCGACTGAGCCACCCCCGCCCCCATATAGATTCCAGAAAATCAACGTCAAATCAAGACCAACAACTTGAAAAATTGGGGATAACTGCCAAAAAAAACTTTGTTTCAATGAAAAAAAAACACGTTGAAAGTCTTATTTGTACTTAGACTTCAGTTCAGCAGTAGTAATAAACGTTAATGTGACATTATTTCGCATTTTGTTTCTTCTAATTCAGATTAATTTCTCATATATTTCTTTTTGGTCATGAAAAATATTTATCGTTAGTATAGGCGTACACTATCGATTTTGAAGAGGAAATTTGAAAGAACAATATTTATGTATTGAATATAAATTAGAAATAAAACATTTGTATCAATATTTAAACGTTGTTTTATAAAGTAAGGAATTACATGATATTTTATGAAACAGTGCACTTAGAAAGCTATATTTAGCTTGTATAAGAGCCTAAAAAGTTGCTGGGAAAAATGACAAAATACGCTTTCTACTAGCCTTAAAGAATTCGGTCTAGAAGAGTCAGATATTGTCAAATCGAAACCGTGTAATTCAAGTACCGTGCAAAACTAAAACTTTGTAAATAAAGTATCGTGTAACACCGAAACCTTGTCAACAAGTATCGTGTATAGTCGAAACCTATAAATCAAGTATCGTGTAATCACGATACTTGATTTACAGGTTTTAGTTTGATTTACATGTTTACCTTGTAAATCAAGTATCGTATGACACCGAAACCTTGTAAATCTAGTATCGTGTAAAGCCGAAACCGTGCAAAACCGAAACCTTGCAAATCAAGTATCATATAAGTTCGGTTACGAAAACCGAAACCGTGTAATTCAAGTGCCGTGTAAAAACTGAAACCGTATAAAAACTGTAATCGGTATTTCAAGTACCGTGTCAAAACCTTAATCATGCATTTAAAGTATCGTGTAAAAACCGAAACCGTGTAATTCGAGTACCATGTAAAACAGAAAACGTGTAATTCAAGTACTGTGTAAAACAGAAAACATTTAATTCAATTACCGTGTAAAACAGAAAACGTGAAATTCAAGTACCGTGTAAAACAGAAAACGTGAAATTGAAGTACCGTGTAAAACAGAAAACGCGTAATTCAAGTACCGTGTAAAACAGAAAACGTGAAATTCAAGTACCGTGTAAAACAGAAAACGTGAAATTCAAGTAGCGTGTAAAACAGAAAACGTGAAATTCAAGTACCGTGTAAAACAGAAAACGTGAAATTCAAGTACCGTGTAAAACAGAAAACGTGAAATTCAAGTACCGTGTAAAACAGAAAACGTGTAATTCAAATACTGCGTAAAATGAAGGATTGTCTTTTCAGTACATCCCAGTATTCAATTACATCCCAGTAACATTTGCATTATTCGCAAAATCATCTTCGTCTTATCGATTTCAAATCCATTTCCAAAATAAGTTCGCTACATTTTGGAGGGAAATCTTTGAAAAGTTACGCTTTCTAATTCTGTTCAGCTTTATCCTGTTTTCAGGATGGAAGTAGCAGCATTCGCACGAAGTCTTCGTGTTTCCACGCTTTCGTGGCTACCACAATGCCAATTTCGAATCTCTTCCACGGACAGGAGTACACTGTTCGACGGAAGCTACGTTCATTATGATCGCCGTGTTCATTTCCTGTTCTACAGAACTGCGGAAGTGAAGATGTTCATTACCTCCTCAGCTTCATCAGTGGAACGGTCAAAGCAGTTTCCAGAGGATCCGTCGACACAGACGAATAGGAAACACTAATTACTCCAGTAATGAACCACTGAATTCATATACTTTGAGATGCCTACGATAAAAAAAAGTCATAGAATTAAATAAATTTTCTTCTTTAAAAAGTCATTTTCTCTATTAAACAGAATTATTACGTTTGATATTCCTAAAAGTTTGAAAAAAATTCGTAAATATGCTAAAGTTTTTTTTTTGATATTTTTGCTCTTTTTCACTATTTTCTGTTTATTAATAATGTGCTGGCAGTTTTTAAATTCTGAAATATAAATTTTAAATAAACTACTGCTAAGTTTATAAAATTTTAAAATTAGCCTTCCGTCAAAACCGTTCAACATGTCAAAGTTCACACTTTTCCAATATCATTGAAATCTCTTAGTCAACGTCGCTACAAGGTAAAGGTTGGTTTTGGCACTGCAGAAATTAGTCGGTCGCTTTCAAGCTGCCTTTTAAGCAAATAACATAAAATTTTAAAAACGAAATATATAACAAAATGTAAAAAAAAAGGGAAAGATTTATTTTTCTGAAAAACATTTATTTATTATTATTTAATTATACTCCTTTCAGACCTCTGTGGCAAGCAGCTGCTTGAGGGAACATTTTTTTTATTTATTTACCCCTCGTCCTTATGCATGTGTAATTAGAACGATCGTTCCTGATTTTTAGTACATATTTCTTACATTCCGCATATATAGACCCAAAATGATATAGACCCAGAATAAGACCCAAAATGCGGTCGAACCAGAGCCACTGAGATAAATGGCTATCGCATAGCTGACTAATAAGAATCAAATTTAAGTTTTTGGTACTCATTTTCAGATTTCATCTATTAAAATTCAACTGCTCGCTATGTAGTTTTAAAAGTTATCAATAAAATATTTAAGACCATTTTGATAAATCAGAATTAAACAAATTGTTATATTTATGTATCTTTATGATAAGAAATAGAGAATTAAAATGAAATAAGGAGCTTTTTAAATAACTGTTTTAAAAAAAAACCTTGTCATGAGTGGGATTCGAACCCGCTTCTCACAGAAATCATACCATCTGTCATAACTGCTAGACCACCAGAGACCAACTGGTTCTTCAACAATGGGACATACACAGTCGTATCAGAATAATATGACCACCTACCATACATATACTACGGTAGGTGGGGGCGGGGGTGGCTCAATCGGTAGCGCGCCAGGCTCGTAATCTGTAATTCCCAGGTTCCAGTCCCAGCTGGGTCAGCGTTGATATTTATCTCCGCAAAACTCCCCGCCTGCCCTCAGTCATTAGGGGACACCGATGGGTTTGGAAAGGCCGCCGTCCGTCGGATGGGACGTTAAGCCGTGGCTCCGTGTGCGGGAGAGCATACCCTGTGCACGTTAAAAACACGCTGGATGGCCTTGACGGGAGGCTACCATCTGTCTTCCAACAGCCGTTCCAGTGGGTCCCCTCCCCCAACCTTCTCTCAGCCTTCGGGGTCCTTATGACATAGCCATTTCGCCCATGGTGTGCAAAAAAGTGCCGCTCAGAGGTAAAACAACCAACCAACCAACCAACTATGGTAGATGGTCATATTATTCTGATACGACTGTGTATAACCTTTCCACAATATTGTTGATTCGCCTGAGGTGTCATATGATTTTTTTCAATTAATTATTTTAAGTGTTTCTTCTCCACAGGACGTTTTCCTGTGGAGAAGAAAAAGTATCCGAACACTCAAAAAAAGTATCCGAACACTATGGTTGATTACAAAATTCAGAAAAAAAAATCGTTGCCAGATATTTTTTCTGAATTTTGTAATCAACCGTAGTGTTCGGACTATTTTGAACGACTGTACTTTATTACTAAGTAGGTTTGATTTGAATTACAGGCATATAAATTGGAAATTTGTACATTTAATTTCTATCGTTTTTATCCCTCTATAATGCGATAGCTGTTCGGACCCGGTCTCATCTAGGTTGCCCCGATGGAAGCCTCCCATGCTTATTAACAAAATCATACTAAAAATACTTTATTAATCGAAATTTCAGACTACCAAGGGACGTTGTGAGAAAAAACTAACTTTTCTTTCAACAGCCGTCCCGCGGCCGAGTGGTTAGGTGCTTAGTTACTAATGAGAGGGATCTTGGGGTGGCACCCCGGGTAAGGCACATGTTTTGTCTATGTAGTAAGCAGTGCCGTCTTAACAGTATTGTAGGCCACTGGGCAAAGCAATGCACTGGGGCCCCTACTAACACCTTCTACAAGAGAAGGCTATACAACTACGTCACAGAAAACTGACTACGTCTAGAGCCCCCACATACGATCTCGGTATCCACGCCGATCTCGGTATGCCCGAACGGGAAGCGAGAGTTACGGCCGTCACGGTCGAAGTTTGCCGCATACATATTTTATGATATTAAGGTGAAGCGAAATTCGATTCTACGCTGATTCTCGCTCAACAGATGGCGCTGAATATCGCCCGATTCCTAGGTGGTGGATTAGATTGGATTGTTTTACCCCTGAGCGGCACTTTTTTGCACACCATGGGCTAAATGGCCATGCCACAAGGACCCCAAAGGCTCAGAGAAGGTTGGGGGAGGGGACCCACTGGAACAGCTGTTGGGAGACAGATGGTAGCCTCCCGTCAAGGCCATCCAGCGTGTTCTTTAACGTGCACAGGGTATGGCTCTCCCGCACACGGGGCCACGGCTTAACGTCCCATCCGACGGACGGTGGCCTTTTCAAGCCCATCGGTGTCCCCTACTGACCGTGGGCAGGGCGGAGAAATTTTGCGGAGATAAATCTCAACGCTGACCCAGCTGGTACTCGAACCTGGCAACTACAGATTACGAGCCCGGCGCGCTACCGACTGAGCCACCCCCGCCCCCTTAGGTGGTGGTGGGAGTGAAATTCACCACAGGGATGAATTAGGAGGCATCAGTATTGTTTATGCTAAAGAGGGGTCAGGAACTGATTACTAAAAATAGCCTCATAGGAGGGGAACGCCCCAACGAGAAGTTAAAAACCCTAAGCTTGGCCAACAACTGTTGGTCAAGCTTAGGGTATTACCAATTGTTGACCAAACCCTAAGTTTTTCTTTCTTGAAGCTTCCGATTTCTTTTGCTTTTCAGAGCTGAAATAGTTCTTACGATGATTTTATTCTTGAATGTTTTTAGTTTTATTGAGTAATTATTTAGGCCAAACTTCTTTACCAATACAATTATTCACAGAGATCTTGATTGCAACTCAATTCTTCATACCATACAAGAAATGGCTAAAAAAAATTTGACAACACCTCAAATTACCCCAATGAATTAATTAAACATGCTGCCAATTATGGGGTGGCTCAGTCGGTAGCGCGCCAGGCTCGTAATCTGTAGTTCCCAGGTTCTAGTCCCAGCTGGGTCAGCGTTGAGATTTATCTCCGCAAAATTCCAAGTCCTGCCCACGGTCAGTAGGGGACACCGATGGGCTTGGAAAGGCCGCCGTCCGTCGGATGGGACGTTAAGCCGTGGCCCCGTGTGTGGGAGAGCTATACCCTGTGCACGTTAAAGAACACGCTGGATGGCCTTGACGGGAGGCTACCATCTGTCTCCCAACAGCTGTTCCAGTAGGTCCCCACCCCCAACCTTCTCTGAGCCTTCGGGGTCCATGTGACCTGGCCATTTAGCCCATGGTGTGCAAAAAAGTGCCGCTCAGAGGTAAAACAACCCAACCCAATCGGCCGGGGGGGGAGAAGGAGGGTCGGCTCCGTAGTGACATATTTATTGCTTTGGTGAGGGAAAGAGAAGCCTGAGGTGCCTGGTGTCCGCTGAAATGGCGGACTGCTGACTGAAACATAACTATGCGACTTTTCGTCATATATTCGTATATAAAGAAGCATATAATATAGAATCTAAGTAATTAGGTTTACAGAATGGAATGTAATACACGTTATTACTGTTAATTTTTTTAGGAAATTTGATTAGAAAATAAATTATTTTCAAAAAGTATTGCGTCGTACAGTAATGAAAATGCTACAGAAGAGTAGCACCATCTAGTGTCTGTAAGGGGAAATATTTCATGGTTAAATCTGAAATTGAAAATAAACGTACATCTAAAAATATTTTTTCTTTTTTCTATTTTTGACTCAGCCATAATTTTATTTTCAAGTTTCTGTAATCTCCTACAATTTCTCTAACCTCCTACAAGAGAAGGCCATACAACTACGTCATAGAAAACTGACTACGTCTAGAGCCCCTATATACCAGGCCGACTACGGTAGTTGCCGATCTCGGTATGCCCGTACGGGAAGCGGAGGGTTACGGGCGTCACGATCGAAGTTTGCCGCATGCATATTTTATGATATTAACCAAACTAAACTTAATCGTAAATGATGAATGACTACTAACTTAAATGTAGATATCATTCATCTACATATTACTAATCGATATATCACATAAATTAACATTAAAATACAGAAGCAATAGTCAGAAGTATAGTATATTATAGAACGCTGTATGCCTAATGCACATTCTCTGTCGAATTCTTTCAACCCACATTTTTTAAATTTAATTGGATCAGCCTGGAATTTAATCACTGTGCAATTGTTCCTATAACTGTTTAGACAATTCGCAGCTAAATATCTTCCGATAATAATTGTTTTTATATACTAAGGATTCGAAAAACTGCGGCGCACACGTCGGCTACATTGACTGTAACACTATGCCACGTCACCAGTTGGCATAAGAATGGCGGATAGGTCGGTTTGGTACATAGGGGCTCTAGACGTAGTCATTTTTCTACGACGTAGTTTTACGGCCTTCTCTTCTAGGAGGTGTTGACTCTACCCACCCAACAACGGGAAAAAATGTAAACGTCTAATAAAATTAAGCCTATATATTTATTGGTACTTTTAACAAGATCAATGTTCAAACATAAAAGAAACATGCTGCAAAGCAAGGATTAACCAACACAAACTTTTGCAAAATTTAGAATAGTGGGACCCCCGGGCAACTGCCCAGTGTGCCCATGCCTTAAGACCACCCTGGTGGTGAGGTCTCTCCATCCTCACAGACTATACTGTTGCGTATAAACTAGCAGATTCCTGTCAGACCCCTGTGGCAAGCAGTTGCTTGAAGGATTTTTTTTTTTGAAACCGTTTATCGTACAATTTGGAGTCTTACTAATTCCATATACATTTAAGCAAGCACTTTGTAGACAGAGCAACTTCATGACGGCTACCAGTCACATGACTTTCACACGCTGTGTATCTTTATGATAATAAACAGAGAATTGAAATGAAATAAGTAGCTTTTGAAATAATTGTCAAACTTTTTAAACTTTTGCAAAGAATTTACGGCACAAATAAACGCATAATGTTTCAATTTAGATTTTGAAATGTTCAGCTTTTACTCAGAAATCTGAAAAAAAATGTAAGAGGAAGCTGAAAAAACGGTTTTTTTTTTAAGAACATTCTTTAAAGTTATTCACCATCATCATCATCCTCAAGCAGCCATGGACTACGGAGGTCCAACCAGACCATGCAATTTAGTTCTCCAAGCAAATCTGCCCTGAGCTACATCTGCTGCATCTGGCCACTGCACACCAATTCTTACAACGTCCTGTTTGACATTGTCTGCCCACAGCATCCTAGGTCTCCCCTTCTTTCTGAGACCTTTAGGCACACTGTTCATAACTCTATTCGCCAATCTATAATTATTCATACGGGCAACATGGTCACACCAGCGGAGTCTCTCTCTGCACAATATGCTGCTTAAAGGAGGTTGCAGACTCCTTTGACTAACCTCATCATTAATTACAAAGTTGAACCACTAATGCCCAAGATACTGCATAAGTATCTAGTTTCCTGTTATCTTGTTTATAGAGTGTCCAAGTTTCACTACCATAACTAACCCTGGAAAGAACCAAACTATTATACAGTCTAATTTTAGTCTTTAGGTGCATATGTCTATTTCTCCACAATCTCCATAGATTCTTAAAAGTTCCGGCAGCAATCTCTATTCGTCTGTTAATCTCATGCCGCATATCACCAGTATCTGATACGTAGCTCCTAATATAATTAAACTGTGACACCTGCTCAAGGGCGCAACCATTCAGATTAACTGAATCCAGCATTCCTGACCAATTTTCATCACTTTAGTTTTCTCTCTGTTTATAACCAAACCTACTCTGCTACCAGTTTCATCAACAGCTCGAATGAAAGAGTTCATCTCATCAACATCATTTGCCAAGGGCTAATCATCAGCATAATCTAATCAGAAATTTTCGTGTCTCCAGTCCATTTAAGGCCAAAATCTTTCCCTTGAAGTGAATTTCGCATAACATAATCAATAATCAAGCTAAAGAGAAAAATATAAATCATTCAAAATCACTTAAAATATAAATCACTCAAAATCACTTAAAATATAAATCACTCAACTGAACAATAACTAGAATACAAATTGCCTCTGGTGAATATCAGATGCTCATTTTCGAAAAGAATGCCATTTTCCTGATGAATAAGACGACTTTGCCTGTATCTGTTAATGTATTCAATATTTATTAATTACATATTAATATTTTTCAGTGGCATAGACATCATTTGGGTCTATTTGGGACTCTGTCAAGGTTAAAACAAGGGCACCGTGATACATCATGCCTGGTCTGCCTTCAACAAAAGAAGGGAAGAAAAGAGGAAAATTATTTATGCATAAATATATAATTGATTTAATTTGTTTAAAATTTAAGTTAAAGCCATTTGTTTTAAATCCAGTTAAAATAAAATAATTTACTCACTATGATTTTATTAAAATATTTTAAAATATTGTAAAATTATTTATAAAATTTAAAAAAATTAATAATTACCAGTTAGATTTTTAAAAATCTTCATTTTAATATAATTCTAAAAAAAAAAAAAAAAAAAAAAAAAATATTCTTATTCAAGAAAAGATTCCTAAAATTTACAGTTATAACAAAAATGCCTCTTTTATGGTCATATTTTTCGAAGTAGTTTTAACTATCAAAATGTATTATAAATACACAATGTGTGCACTAAAATCCCCAAAATAAAAACACACAACAAGTTTTCTCTATTTTATGGAAAAATTGTACAAAACCTACTTCATTCGGAATAAAGTGGCAATATTGAGTTCCGAGAATTCTCCTCAATTTTGTCTTCAATATATACGTTAGTCTTGGTCTCTCATTTCGTGTTTAAAATTAGAAGTGTTTAAATATTTAATAGAAGAAATCGAAAAAAATTTTGTTTTGTTTTTTGAAGTTTTGTATGCGTATATTGTCAGAAAGTGACAGCGAGTAAAATCTAGTTAATAACCACATGTAGTCATATTTTTCGCACTTTTGTATTCTTGAATTAGTGACATATTATTTTCTTTATGAATGATAATTTACTTCATATATGTATATATAATTTTCTTTATAAATTTATAAAATAAAAAATGTGTTTTAATGAATAAAAATCAAATAAAAATTTTATTAAAGATTTTGATGGGATTTTTTGAAAACATATTATTTGTACTGTGTTTTCACGTCTGGAACCAATGTTCGATTTTTTCATATGCATTGTATTTTTTTATACGGTTTCTTTTTTGCACGGTTTTTTTTGGGAACCTATCTACCGTTTAAAAACAGAATTGGATGTATTTAGATAAATAAATCAAACTGGGTAAAGTCTATTAGGGTACTTCTTTTTAGCACTTATTGCGCTTAAAATAGCATCGCAGTTTTTCAACAACACTCTTCGTCTCGGCTTTATGTATTAAACTAGTATTCGATACTAAAGCAGTGAACTCTAACTGTATATGAAGATCAAAATGCCACATGTTTGTAGCACTTTCAATGCAAGATATATTTGATTATATGACCGTTATAAAGGTCCGCTCATTCATATTTCCATCTCATTGAACATTGGCCCATTCTACCTGTTAATCAAATACATAGATATCCCACGCAAAGCTGGATGATATCGCCATTTGATTCACGAAACTAGGGCTGAGTTGTAAACTGAAGCAACTTAATGGAATATCTGCATAGCTCAGAATAGAGGTTGAACATGTGTTATCAGTGAATGCGTTGATCAAACTGTGAACAAACCATCTGCCTAGATGATCGCAACGTTGCTTCGTCCCTTTCAATTGAACAGGTATTCACATGTACGTATTCAGGTGTGATTCTGGCTGTCGACTAAATTTATCACAGAGGAACTACAAAAGGAAATGACGTCTGCAACGTGGAAAGTAAGGAAAAGAATCCTATCGAAAAATGCATTCGAAATAATTTCTAGGAGTGAGATGTTTTCTCTAAAGACTTTTGACCGAAAAGCGGAGGATCCTGACTTAATATACAATGGAGTACCGGGCAATATCAGAGCCTCCTATATATAGTTGGCCCTGATACCCTTTGGGCAAAAGCTGAGCAATTAAATATGAATCAAGAATTGTTTTTATTTGTGTAAAGTTTAACTGCAGGCTACTTATTTTTTAATAGTATAGAATAAAATTACCTGTTTATTTCTACTCTGTTAAAATATTTATAAGTATTTTAAATTTAACTACTAAATTTGTAAAAATTAATAGTTACTAGTAGGATTTTAAGGGAAAAACTTTAATTAGAACACGCATACATTTGAAAGTAATTTTTCTGTTACTGCACTTATGTGTAGGGTGCATTACGATATAAGAAGAAAATAACTACTTGGTTCAAATGGACCACTCAATACCACTGCTTGCAGCGACACCTTTGCCAACCTGCTGCAATTCTCATATTTCCACTGATATTTTAGATATCTTGCTTTGCAGTTTTGTATCTGACTATTATTTGCTTTTTAATGCCTTTTACCAAAATTATGAAAAATAAATATTTAATATTAAGACTATATAAGAATATAGAATAACCTAAAATTAATTGCTGACGTTTGAAAAAATAGCTACCTGTAGAATTTTAAACTATTATGCAGTTGAACTTGGTTGTAACGAGCAGAGAAATAACGAGATCACGGCTGTAATAAGAAAAAATCCATAATGATTTTAATTTATGCGTATTCCTATACAATTGCTCACTTTTATAACGAACATACTACACGAATAAATAAAAAATAAATAAATACCCCCTCAAGCAGCTGCTTGCCACAGAGATCTGACAGGAGCCTGTCAGTTTATATGCCACAGTAGGAGATCTGAGAGGATGGCAGGACCTCAGATACCGTACAAATTTTGGTAACTATGGAGACATGGAAACATTTTTAATTGCTCGGGTAGCCGGAAATAGAACCCAATTCTCAAAATAGACAAAAATGAAATGGGTGACAGTTTTGTGACCACCGGCATCGGATTACGCGCCGGTTTATGATCTAACCTTGTCCTCACGGACCGTCCCCATTCTACCTATCACTCCAATGTCTAGCCTACGGTCCTGCTCCACCACTTTACGCAAACACCGCCACGACTCTAAAATCAGTTAGAAACGAAAAATGAAACTTTTAATGCATTGAGTGTTTTAAGGGGAAATTGGAGAAATATTAAAGTGAAATCTTTAAAGCAAATATAAAAAAAATGAGACTTTTAATGCATTGAGTGTTTTAAGGGGAAATTGGAGAAATATTAAGTGAAATCTTTAAAACAAATATCAATTTTAAGATTCACAAATAAAAAGGCAAACTGAAATCGTGTTTAATATTAATTACTATTGTTTTAAATTACAGAGATATAAATTGTGTTCAGTATTAAGTTTATGGTTTTAAAATTACGCACAAATAAATTGTATTTAATATTAAGTGTATCATAGTTAAAGCAAGCATATTAATACAAATAATTAATATATAGTTATGTGCCCTGAGTGGGTTATTGGTTGGTTGTTTTACCTCTGAGCGGCACTTTTTTGCACACAATGGGCTAAATGGCCAGGTCACATGGACCCCGAAGGCTCAGAGAAGGTTGGGGGAGGGGACCCACCGGAACAGCTGTTGGGAGACAGATGGTAGCCTCTCGTCAAGGCCATCCAGCGTGTTCTTTAACGTGCACAGGGTATGGCTCTCCCACACACGGGGCCACGGCTTAACGTCCCATCCGACGGACGGCGGCCTCTCCAAGCCCATCGGTGTCCCCTACTGACCGTGGGCAGGGCGGGGAATTTTGCGGAGATAAATCTCAACGCTGACCCAGCTGGGACTCGAACCTGGGAACTACAGATTACGAGCCTGGCGCGCTACCGACTGAGCCATCCCCGCCCCGCCCTGAGTGGGATTCGAACCCACGTCTCCAGGAAAAATATCTGTTATGCTAACCACTTATAGTTATGTGCCATGAGTGGGATTCGAACCCACGTCTCCAGGAAAAATGTCTGTTATGCTAACCACTTATAGTTATGTGCCATGAGTGGGATTCGAACCCACGTCTCCAGGAAAAATGTCTGTTATGCTAACCACTACACCATCAATGGCTAACCTTTTCTCAGCTTATGTGGCCTTATAAACCTTCCGGATTTTATTTATTTGATTCGCACTAGTGGCGCCATCTATCCAGGAAGTGGACAACTCTGTTGCCTCATTAGAGATGGAATTAATATTTGTCACTCACGCTCAATTTTTTTCATCTCATCATTTCATGAGTTCCATGACTTATCCTGTGATTATTTACTACTGATATAGGTATGTAATTTTATCATTTTTCTCTTTCTGATATTTTTTTTATCTATCTTATTATTAAGATACTGAGAATTAAAAAAAAAATAGGAGCTGAATTTAACTCATCACTGATATAGTGACTAATGATTACAGGGGCGGGGGTGGCTCAGTCGGTAGCGCGCCAGGCTCGTAATCTGTAGTTCACAGGTTCGAGTCCCAGCTGGGTCAGCGTTGAGATTTATCTCCGCAAAATTCCCCGCCCTGCCCAAGGTCAGTAGGGGACACCGATGGGCTTGAAAAGGCCGCCGTCCGTTGGATGGGACGTTAAGGCGTGGCCCCGTGTGCGGGAGAGCCATACCCTGTGCATGTTAAAGAACACGCTGGATGGCCTTGATGGGAGGCTACCATCTGTCTCCCAACAGCTGTTCCAGTGGGTCCCCTCCCCCAACCTTCTCTGAGCCTTCGGGGTCCATGTGACCTGGCCATTTAGCCCATGGTGTGCAAAAAAGTGCCGCTCAGAGGTAAAACAACACAACCCAACCCAAATGGTTACATTGAGAAAATTTTGTCGGTCTCCTAGTGTTCGTTGTAACCAAGTTCGACTGTACATTATTTAGAATAAAATTAGTGTAGCTGCTTTGGAATAGCAGGTAGTCAACCAGGCTTCAATTTTCCTTCACTCCTGTTATCCAGTTTACAGCGGCTACTCTGCAGGAGCACACTAGCATCGCTTTTTGTGCTACGATGTGCATTGAATGTATATTGAAGTTACTGTGCTAGCTACTTAATTATGGATATAAGTGGCGTCGGTAATTGCTCTATTTCCTTCATAGAGAAATTTTGGTATTTAGAGCAAAAAAATATTCTCTATGCAATCACACATCGAAACAAATTGTGACGTAACTTTAAATCACAATCATAACAGTACTCACGAAATTTACTTTGCTTTCGTGTCCGAGTGGTAGCACGCTTGGCTACTGATCTAAGGGACCTGGGTTCGAGCCCCGGATAAGGCATGGATGTGTGTGTCGTTTTCTGCTGAGGTCCTGTCATCCTCTGAGACCTTCTACTGTGGCATATAAACTGACAGGCTCCTGTCAGACCTCTGTGGCAAACAGCTGCTTGAGGGGGTATTTATTTATTTATTATTTTAAATATTATTTTATAATTGATTACCCAGAGCCGTTCCGTGGCCGAGTGGTTAGCACGCTTGGCTACTGATCTAAGGCACCTGGGTTCGAGCCCCGGATTAGGCATGGATGTGTGTGTCGTTTTTCTGCTGAGGTCCTGCCATCCTCTCAGATCTACTACTGTGGCATATAAACTGACAGGCTCCTGTCAGACCTCTGTGGCAAGCAGCTGCTTGAGGGGGTATTTAGTTTTTTTATTTATTGCAGATTAATTTGTTATTAATATAGCTCGAATTTCATGCAGGGAAGGCTCCATTTCGAAACTAATTTTGAATACTGTATAAGTTTTTTTCTTAACATATTTGTATGAGGAACAAAAGAGTACAGCTAAAAAAAAATTCATTAAATTTTCAATTCTTTACTTATTCTCTGATGGATACCATGTACATAGGGGGAAGCGAGAACGCATTCTCGCTTCCCCCTATGTACATGGTATCCATCAGAGAATAAGTAAAGTTTTGGGACGCGCTGTTCCCAAATACACAAACGGCATTACTTTGTTCTACCTGCACATTACCCCACAGAGTAAGGAAATACAGAGTTTATTCATCTACTTTTCTGGAAATTATTAGCGCCACCAGAGTCAGACTATGGAAATAGTTTTATCGGTCGTGACCTTGCACAGAGCCATAGACTGCTATGTTACGTAGTGTTAATAACCAGTATAAAAGAAAAGAATTTATTTATCATGCTTATATAAAAAGAATATCGAATAATCTGAATGCATTTACTAGTTTTTAAAAATCCAATAACTACTAGTTCAGTTTTAAAACCTGTAAATAATTTAATTATTTACGCAAGTTTTTTGGTACCCAAAATAAATAAAGGCAATACTATTGAATATGCTTTTCTCAGACTTCCCTATTCCACCACAGGAGCGCTGCACTATGAAAGTTTAACATTGTGGAAACGTTGTCATAGTGGTATAGGGAATTGAACTTCTACACTCTCCTAATTCTGTGTCTTACCCTACTCAAACAGTTTCATGGACAGCCACCAGAGGACACACGTGCATTAACTTCCATACTATTAAGTTCCAAGTGCAACATTTCGTAAGACATAGATTGGCAGGAATGGTCCAATTCTATGGCTACCAAACAGTACTGATTGACAAACCTTCATATGGGTTTTTCGTGTGGAGCTTTATAATTACACCAAAGAGCCAAAACATTATGACCAGCGCGTCTTTATGCAAATCGAAGCAACTGCAGGAAAACGACGGCGCGTGTGAAGGTCAGGAAACGGTATAAAAAACACCTGATACTGAGCTCTGTTAATCAGTGTTATTCTTCTTCTTCAGATGGGACAGGCAGAGGACTTAAGTGAGTTTGACAAAGGTCAAATTGTAATGGCAAGAGACTGGATCAGAGTATATCCGAGACGGCAAGGCCTGTGGAATGTTCATGGTCAGCCATGGTCAAAAAGTGGTCCTCAGCTATGGTTCAAAAAGTGGTCCAAGGAGGGAAAAACCACGAACTGCCGGCAAGGTGTGGCCAACCATGGCACATCTATACTAGAGGTGAGTGAAGGCTATCCTGTATAGTAAGAGCCAACAGAAGGAATACTGTGGTGCAACTCGCAGTAATTTGAATGCTGGTGACGGGAGTAATGTGTCACAAGACACAGTACATCAAATCCTGCTGAAAATGGGGCAGCTACGAGTGCCCATGCTAACCTTGGTTTACCGTCAAAAGTGCCTACAATGGGCACGCTGGCATCAAAACTGGATCTTGAATGATTGGAAGAAGGTCGTCTGGTCTGATGAATCTCGTTTCCTGTTGCAACATGTGGATGGCTGGGTACATGTGCGTCATTTACTCTGGGGAAGTGTCGGCACCAGGATGCACCATGGGATGAAAACAAGCCAGTGGAGGAAGTGTAATGCTTTGGGCAATGTTCTGCTGGGAAACCCTGGGTCCAATCATTCATATGCAGGAAACTATGACGCCTACCACCTACCTAAACATCATTGCAGACCAGTTTTCCTTTCCTGGCAATGGTAAAGTCCCTCTAATAGTGGTTTCTTTCAGCAGGATAATGCGTCATGCCACACAACCCGGATTGTTCGAGAATAGTTCGTGGAACATGGGGAAGAATTTTAGGAATTGTCTGGTCTCCAAATTCCCCAGACATCAATCAAATCGAGCATCTGTGTTTTGAGTTGGAATAGCATATACGATCTGTGGCGGCTCAACCACGTAACTTACAAGAGTTAAAGGATCTGCCGGTAAAGTGATGGTACCAGATACCACAAGACCATTTTGAAATCTTGTAGCGTCCATACCTCGAAGGGTAAGAGCTGTTTTGGCGACACGTGGAGGACCAATATCGTATTAGGTAGGTGGTCAAAATGTTTTGACTCTTCGGTGTACGTTTACATGGACAAAATTCGAGACCTGAATCATTTAAAAGCCACAATTAAAGAGACGTAACTGAGCAAGTAACAAGAGATATACTTCAGCGTGTATGGCAAGAAGTGGAATACCAATTAGACATATATACATATTGTCACGAACGGTTTTCAACATAATTGTGGAATTGAAATTTCACAATTATGTTGAAAACTATTTGAGGTACGCTTTCAATAAAAACATTATTTTCTTGCATTCTTTTTACCTGAATATGAGTTCTCGAAACTCAATCATCATTTTAGGACACCCTGTATAATAATAGGGACTCACAGTGCTTCCATCGTCAAGTGCTTTAACCACACTCAAGGTTTCTTAGTCCTTAGTTTGGGTTGTTTTACCCTTGAGTGACAATTTTTCTTACACAAAGTGG
Source organism: Ryuthela nishihirai (assembly GCA_038380435.1). Classification (NCBI taxonomy): domain Eukaryota; kingdom Metazoa; phylum Arthropoda; class Arachnida; order Araneae; family Heptathelidae; genus Ryuthela; species Ryuthela nishihirai. The sequence continues at coordinate 19,792 of JAWZYU010000758.1, forward strand.
GCTAAATGGCCAGCTCACAAGAATCCCGAGAAGGTTAGGGGACCCACTGGGCAGCTGTTAGGAGACAGATGGTAGGCGTCCATTCAGTATGTTCTTTAACATACACAGGGTAGGGCTCTCCCGCACACGAGGCTACGAATTAAAGTCTCATTCGATCTCCCGAATATAAATGTCAACGCTGGCTCAAGTGGGACTCGAACCTGGGATCTGTCGGAAACCTCCTCTAACATACAGCGACTGGAGAGTGCAAAATAAAAGAATAAATTTTAAAGAATATACTTACATTAATTAAAATTATTTTATTAAAATTCATCTGAAAGCTATTTATTTTAAATTTTTAGAAATCAATTTTAAATATTCGTAAATATCGTAATAAGAATTAATGAATAAATATTTCGTTTTATATTCTTTAAAATTAAACATAGTTAGTTAAACTTTAACCAAATTACTTATTACACCTGGATGGCCTTGACGGGAGGCTACCATCCGTCTCCCAACAACTGTTCTAGAGGATCCTCTCCCCCAATCTCCTCTAAGTCTCCAGAGTGCTGGTGGCCTGGACATTTAAACCATTGTGTGCAAAAAAAAGGGCCGCTCAAAGAATCCCAACCCTATAAAATTCACTAAAAAGCAAAAATAAAGCGTGAATTAAAAAAAGTCCAAAAAATTTAAATTTCCAATGATTAAATTATGTTTTGACACACAATGGCAACTGCTGTTTTTTTTTTTTGCTTTTCGATACGGCATGAATATAGAGCAATTGTCTTTGTGTCAGTAATTGTTGTTGCCTGAAAGGTCAAATTTTGTTTGACTTGTTTGAAATGAGTTACGGAAAGAGACCTGAAGCAAACTCAGACATTTTAACGTAAGTACACATTACATGTTAAAAATGTCTGAAGCTTTCTGTTACAAAAAAGTTAAAAACATTTATTTGCATTTCAAAAAACTAGAAATGTGAAAAAAATCAATATAATTCATACATTACAAATAAATGAAATGAGTGGTTAAAGACTGTGTTTCATGCAATGTAGTATAGGGAGCTAGAATTAATGTTAGCAATTTCTAATAGTCAAGCTAAGTTTAACCAAAACGGCCATTTTTTTAATGTAATAAAGAGGTTTTTTTGTTTTTTTTAATTCGATATTTTCCATTTTATAATTAAATTAGTTAAATTTAAAAGTGGTAATTCATTTTGTTTTTCAAACGAAGATCTCAAATTTGAAAGAGAAGAAATAAATTAAATTTTCTACGTACAAAAATAAAATTATCGGGGAAAAAATCTAAAAATAAAATTTTAGCACATATCATACTTCTACGTATAACAAAAATTCCTTGATTTCGTTATAACAGAAAAAACCTTCGTTTAAAAATGCTTAAAATGTGCGAAGTTACTAAAATATTAAATCTGCACTACAAACGAATTATTTCTATGATCAATTTAATAAGTTTTCTCAAAGCAAAAACTCTTTTTGCAGAGTTATTAAGAAAACAGGACAGTTACCAATAATCTAATATCAGCAAACACAAAAAAGAGAAAACTCTGAATAAGTTCATTTGTTTATCTTTAATTAGGAAATTTCGACATGCTTTTGTTTGATAACTAAAATAAAAAAATGCCTGAAAAGATTCGCCCCAGAATATTTGAATAAAATCTTTTCATTTACTTTTTCGTTGAAAAAGTTTTTTTTGGTTTAATAAACTTTTTTGATTTAATAAACTAAATTTTTTCCATCCATCTGCTTCTTTCTATTGTTCCAAGTTGCACATTAACCCAGTTTCATTCAGTTCCCTTATACCTGCAAATATCCCTTTTTAATTGAAATGTAAAAAATACGAGTAGGTCGGGCTGCAGTTATTTGCAACAAAATTTCTAACGGTAGCTATATTTAGGTTGAATAAAGTGGAAATATTTTGGAAATGAGTAAATGTTGCATAATATTTTGGTTTAGAAAATGTTACTATTGTATATAAATAACAATTGCATATTTTTATTTGCATTCATATGCAAGTAATTTAATTCATTTAATTTAACATTAATCTATTCCATTAAAACAGTTGCCCGCCACTGACTTACACGGTACTCAGTTTACACGGTTCTTGCTTTACACGGTCAAGAAAATGCAACCAGTTTCGCTTTACACGATTATAAACTCAGTTTTATACGTTACAGATTGATATTTTTTTAATGTACATGGATATAATACATATTTTGAAGTAGTCGTAATATAGCGTCAAGCGATTATTACACTGTCATCCCAAAAGTAAAAATCAACTAAATGATTTTAAATGATATAATTTATTCTCATGAATAAACAAATAATAGTAATAATTAGTTGGGAAAAAAATTGGTTGTCCTGACTGAAATTCGAACCCAGGTCTCCCAGTAGCATGCCGGGCGTCTTCACACGCAACCAATTTTTTTAATTCATTATTTCAAATGTTCCCTGTCTACAGGACTTTCCCTGCGATAGTTTATTACAGATAGTAGTAAATTTCTATATTAATGAAATCGTCAAAAGTTACATTTATATTCTTACGCTAAAATTATATTCTTCTAAATGATTTATAATTTTAATTTCCCATTCTTCCCATTAATTACATTCTTCCCATTGCAATCTGTCTCGCGACATCTTAATGAAATTAACAAATATTGAATCGCCAAAGAGATCTGACTTTTCTAGACTGAATTTTTCAGACTAGTAAAACCTCGTTTTATCTCATTTTTAGCAATATGTTTAGCTTTGCAGACTACAAACTAAATACAGCAAATTCATTCTCCTCCACACAGTCCCCGCCCTGCCCACGGTCAGTAGGGGACACCGATGGGCTTGGAAAGGCCGCCGTCCGTCGGATGGAACGTTAAGCCGTGGCCCCGTGTGCGGGAGAGCCATACCCTGTGCACGTTAAAGAACACGCTGGATGGCCTTGACGGGAGGCTACCATCTGTCTCCCAACAGCTGTTCCAGTGGGTCCCCTCCCCCAACCTTCTCTGAGCCTTCGGGGTCCATGTGACCTGGCCATTTAGCCCATGGTGTGCAAAAAAGTGCCGCTCAGAGGTAAAACAACCCAAAAACCCCCCACACAGTGCAACAGTGTTACTTCCCAGCCTACGAGGCGGCCTTTGACTGTCAAAAGAGAGAGAGAGTGCATTTATCCGTTCTAGGTCGGATATTGAATATCGTAATGTGATAGAACTGAGTACTGGGTTTATCCAACCTTAAACCTCATCCATCTTACTTCACCCACTAATGGGACTTGAAATCTTTTGCTCTGTCATGAATGAGAACTGGCTAGACTACATTTACGTGAGCCCAAAAGGTCCAGACTGTTTTCTGACTTCAAACATGATAGAGACTTTTTAGTTGGTTGTTTTACCTCTGAGCGGCACTTTTTTGCACACCATGAGCTAAATGGTCAGGTCACAAGGACCCCGAAGGCTCAGAGAAGGTTGGGGGAGGGGACCCACTGGAACAGCTGTTGGGAGACAGATGGTAGCCTCCCGTCAAGGCCATCCAACGTGTTTTTAACGTGCACAGGGCATGGCTCTCCCGCACAGGGTGCCACGGCTTAACGTCCCATCCGACGGACTTTCCAAACCCATCGGTCTCCTCTAATGATTGAGGGCAGGGCGGGAAATTTTGCGGAGATAAATCTCAACGCTGACCCAGCTGGGACTCGAACCTGGGAACTGCAGATTACGAGCCTGGCGCGATACCGACTGAGCCACCCCCGCCCCATATGATAGAGATGAAAGGTACTCATGAAAAACAGGCTTAATAATGAGAAATATAGAATTACGTCTCATTATTCAAAATAGACTTCGGTTGCTGACTGTTGGATGAAAGGGGTGATCGTAGTCAGCAATGCTTTGAATAAACTTATATGAATTATTTCCAATAATTACGAAGAAATCTGTAGCATTTCTTTTGATGAATATGTTGATATGTTCAATTTGCAGGTCTTTGTGTACGTTGCTGTTTCTAAGTACATACCATGGGTCTTCAATAGTTGATCTTAAGCATTTATTCGGGAAGGTCTATAATGGGTCTAGGGTGTTCTTGCTCGCATACCTCCAGTACTGGACATGCATATGTGAAGGTAAGTCTATTTATAGTCTTATATATTAATAGCTTTCTCTTGATGGGCAGGAGTGGCTCAGTCGGTAGCGCGCCAGGCTCATAATCTGTAGTTCCCAGTTCAAGTCCCAGCTGGGTCAGCGTTGAGATTTATCTCCGCAAAAATTCCCCGCCCTGCCCACGGTCAGTAGGGGACACCGATGGGCTTGGAAAGGCCGCCGTCCGTCGGATGGGACGTTAAGTCATGGCCCCGTGTACGGGAGAGAGCAATACCCTGTGCACGTTAAAGAACACGCTGGATGGCTTTGACGGGAGGCTACCATCTGTCTCCCAACAGCTGTTCCAGTGGGTCCCCTCCCACAACCTTCTCTGAGCCTTCGGGGTCCTTGTGGCCTGGCCATTTAGCCCATGGTGTGCAAAAAAGTGCCGCTCAGAGGTAAAACAATCCAAACAATCTTGATGGGCATCTTTCCGTTACGTCCAATTAGTGAGTTCAAATTGCACCTAGTTGCCTGAGCTTTAAATACTGTTGTGATGTGCTGCTTACATTTTAATTATAAGTACAGCACAACTCCAAGGTACAGTCGCTCAAAAAAGTATCCGAATACTATGGTTGGTTACAGTATTCAGAAAAAATATCTGGCAACGATTTTTTCAGAAATTAGTGATCTGGCAACCTTCGTGTCACGTGACACGAAGGTTGCCAGATCACTAATTTCTGAAAAAATCGTTGCCAGATATTTTTTCTGAATACTGTAACCAACCATAGTATTCGGATACTTTTTTGAGCGACTGTACTCCATTGAATCTTTCCATGAGATATCTGTATTGAAAATGTGAATGTTCTGTAGTTTCCTTCTTTTTTATGCGTGAACATTACATTGGAGTTCTTGTCTGGATGGATTTTTCATTCCTCATCTTGTAAACCATTTCGGCATTATGTTCAAGTTCTTCTTGCAATTTTTGGACTGCCAGATCAGAGCTGAGAGTTGGCGACAGTGTATCGCTGTGTCATCTGCTTATAATTAAGTTCTGACTCTGTCCAGTGAGGAAATATCGTGGAGAAAAGTATTAAATATGTTAGACCCCAGAAGGAAGCCTTGTGGGATTCCAGTTTTAATGTCGAGTAGTCCAAAGAGAGTGAAATTGATTTTTAATCTGAAATTTTCTATCAGTGACATACGATTTGATGAACCGCTTTTAAAGCATGAAAAATTGTAATTTTTTTTAATTTTCTAAAAGTTAAAAGGTAAACTTTTCCTTTTTCACTTGAGGGTACAAAGACCCCAAAAGCTGAGAATTGGTTAAGGGAAAATAGCATAATGAACAATTGTTGGGAGACAGATGGAAGCCTACGGTCGAGGCCATTCAGAGTGTTCTTTCACGTGTACAGTCGCTCAAAAAAGTATCCGAACACTACGGTTGATTACAGAATTCAGAAAAAATATATGGCAACGACTTTTTCAGAAATTAGTGATTTGGCAACCTTCGTGTCACGTGATTACAGAATTCAGGAAAAATATCTGGAGCGTGTACAGCAACTGTACACGCTCCAGTTACCGTTCACAATAAACTGGAGCGTGTGCAGTAACTGCACATGCTCCAGTTTGCTGTGAACGGTAACTGCACACACTCAATATTTCTGTGAGTGAGCCCACACGATCTAGTATCAAAATAATATGACCACCTACAGTCGCTTAAAAAAGTATCCCAACACTATGGTTGATTACAGAATTCAGAAAAAATATCTGGCAACGACTTTTTCAGAAATTAGTGATCTGGCAACCTTCGTGTCACGTGATTACAGAATTCAGGAAAAATATCTGGAGCGTGTACAGCAACTGTACACGCTCCAGTTACCGTTCACAATAAACTGGAGCTTGTGCAGTAACTGCACACGCTCCAGTTTGCTGTGAACGGTAACTGCACACGCACAATATTTCTGTGAGTGAGCCCACACGATCAAGTATCAAAATATGACCATCTACAGTCGCTCAAAAAAGTATCCGAACACTATGGTTGATTACAGAATTCAAAAAAAATATCTGGCAACGATTTTTTCAGAAATTAGTGATCTGGCAACCTTCGTGTCACGTGACACGAAGGTTGCCAGATCACTAATTTCTGAAAAAATCGTTGCCTGATATTTTTTCTGAATTCTGTAGTCAACCATAGTGTTCGGATACTTTTTTGAGCGACTGTACCACGTATAACTCTCCTGAACACGGTGCCACGGCTTTGCCTTCCATCCGATGAACCCACTGATTCCAAGAACATCAGTGGCCCTTTTCTTATCGAGTCCGCGATCAGAAAAGGCCACTGATGTTCAGCGGAGATAAAAAACATCTTTTGAGTTTCATTATAAAAACAGGAAGAAATTTCATCTTCATATGCTTCTTAAGTTTTATTTTACAATATTTTCATGGGAATAATATTGTTAATCTGTTTATAAATTTTCGTACTTTATTATTCTACAAATATTTTACAGATTATATAAAAATATTTATATACATACATGTCATAACAATTCATATAAACAATTTTAATTGAAAGCTACCAGCACTAAGTTTTTATATATATATTTAACTGCATTAGAGAAAAATCATTTCATTCATCAAGAACGTCTTCATATTTTTAAACACTTCGACCACTTACATTCTCTGGTCCATTTCCTTAGGGGCGCTCAGTCGGTAGCGCGCCAGGCTCGCAATCTGTAGTTCCAGGGTTCGAGTCCCAGCTGGGTCAGCGTTGAGATTTATCTCCGCAAAATTCCCTCCCTGCCCACGGTCAGTAGGGGACACCGATGGGCTTGGAAAGGACGCCGTCCGTCGGATGCGTCCCTGTGCACGTTAAAGAACACGCTGGATGGCCTTAACGGGAGGCTACCATCTGTCTCCCAACAGCTCTTCCAGTGGGTTCCCTTCCCCAATCTTCTCTGAGCCTTCGGGGTCCATGTGACCTGGCCATTTAGCCCATGGTGTGCAAAAAAGTGCCGCTCAGAGGTAAAACAACCCAACCCATTTCCTTAATATTGTCATGAATGCATCGTCACGGAACTTTCCCATTCAAGCAACCAATTAAATTTCTGTTTCCACAAAACGAAAGATTATTGCACAAAAAGATTTTTCCTTGGTAGAAAATTTATCGAAAAAGGTAAACAGGAAATATTTGATACCAATTAAAATTCAAAAACAAGGGAGAGAATTTATCGTTCGAAATGTAAGATTAAGAACCTGCGGGGAAAAATGGTGTCACGCGAATTTCGTTGCCACATACATTGAATCCTAGAAAATAAATTGCTTAGAGAAGAGATTAAAGATTTTAAAAAAATTATGGGATTTAATAAGCAAAGAGAAGTGATGGAAAGTGTTGCATAATAAATAGAGTGAACATGAAGGACGCCCACTTTGCCACTAAAAGGGCACTTAGGAATATGTTTGCGTTTTTTAAGGCTTATGAGAAGAGAGCAATTGAAAGGTTCGCATAAAAATTCAGTGGAAAACATTTTAAACTTAATTAAAGATCATTTGTGGCTTGTATTTTTCATATTAATTAAAATCTAGGTAAAATGTAAATTTCAAATCCACTGCAAAAATCTGTTAAATTAATTTATACCTATAAATAAATTGCAATCCAAGTTCTACCATTTGAAAAATACAGTCGTATCAGAATAATATGACCACCTACCATACATATACTATGGTAAGGTGGTCATGTTATTCTTATTCGACTGTAATTTATTACCAAAAAATTCACTTTGTTAGTAAATGTTAAATATCGTCCAAACCAAACTATATAAATAAATTTTTCATCCTAAAAGTCAAATTACATGAATTCAAAAAATAAAGAATTCCTTAGAAAAGGCTTGTAAATGTTAGCTAGGTAGACACTGGAAGGATAGGTATGCACCAATCCCCTGCGATGATGCAAAGTACCGGCCAGGCCTAGTTCTTAATGTCTGACACCGCCTTCTCATGGTGCAGGCCGTTAGCACCTTTCAAAAGAGATACTCTCTTGTAGAAGGGAATGGAAGGGGAGGGCTGCCAGATTAGTGTGGCCTACTGATCTCGAAAACAATGGCTACTATTCTTTTTTTTTCTACCCTGCTGATGAGTGGTCAACCACACAGAGTCTTGGTGCTGACCATATAAACCTACTGAGCTTGATTAGGGATTCTCAATTTGCTGCACTGGTGGGCTTCTATAGAGGGAAAATCTTCCGCTGTGTTTTCTCTTTGTTTGTAGGTTGACAGCCCCAAGTGAATAGATTCACAGGATATGTTTATCAGCTGGTGGATAATCCTGAGCAGAGGTCATCGCAGGCACCTGAACTCTTTGCTTCTATTGGCATCGTCAAATTCTACATTGGAAGAAGTCTTTAAGTGCAGATGGTTTCAGCCTTTAGTAGTGGGGGAACGGGTCTTTGCCCCATGTCTGCGATTAGGGGGCTGTTTGATATTGTCGGCATGCCCTCTCTCAATAAACATAGCTTTTTAAAACATCCCACTAACGTTTTCTCTCCATAGGTAGTTGGAATGTGAGGACTCTACACAGAGCTTTTCTCTTGATGTCCTCACACAAGAATTCTATCATTATAATTTAGATATTCTCGGCTTGCAAGAGACCAGATGGACAGATAAAGGTCACATTCTTAAAAACAATCTTAAATTTCTCTCTTCAGGGAGGGAAGACAATAAACATCTCCAAGGCGTGGGTCTGCTACTCTGCAGACACGCCAGTTACTTACAACAAAATCTCAGACAAGAATTAAAGACTTGAATGTTATCTGTTGTTATGTCCCCATTGAGGATGCCGATGAGGATGAGAAAGATAGGTTTTACGGAGAATACGTTAGAAAGATAGAACTTCAGGATATTAAAAATTATCGTCAAGAAAGGAGATGTTATCCTTCTTCTAAGTGATTTTAATACCAAAGTAAGTACTGACTCTGGCCTTCGGGGAGGAGTGATAGGCCCTTTTGGTATTGCTAGCTGCAAAGGCAATTGGCAACGTCTCCTACAGGTAAGTAAACTCAATGGTTTCAGAATAACTAACATTTATTACAAACACCGCGAGGTACATAAGTACACATGGGTTTCATCTGATGGGCTGCATAAGAATATGATTGATTATATATTAATTAACAGCAAATGGGCTAGTTCTGTTAGAAATTCCACGCAATATAGGGGAGCTGAAATTGGATCTAACCATTACCTTGTTAAAAGTGTCTTGCAACTTAAACTTAAAAAGTGTTGTGCTAGGGTTAAAAAATTTACCTTTAATACTGAAGCTTTGAAAGACCCAGTTATAGCTAAAGCTTACCATGATAGGTTGCTTAATCATTATGACAGTCTTGGTTTGCTTATTACTGAAGTTGAGGAAGAATGGGGCCATTTTAAACAGGCTTTTTTGGACACTAACAGTACTCTTTTAGTAAAAAAGGAGCAGAGGAGACATAATTATTTGAGTGATAAGGCACTTGAGCTTATTTCAGAAAGAAGGAACTGAAGAATGTCCTTAATCAGTATTCTACTACTCCTAACAGAAAGGATTACAGAGAGCTTAATAAACGTGTAAAGGAACAGTTAGCTGCTGATAAGAATCTTTGGCTTGATGGCTTGGCTGACAAAGCCGAGGAAGCAGTTAGACAGCACAACAGCAGAGAGCTGTACCAGACGTTTTAATGTTTCGTGTGGTAGAAAACGGACAGGCTTACAAGGATTGAAGGATAAACAAAGTAGGGTTATAGAAGGGAAGGATTCTGTCATGGCTAGGTGGGCTGAGCATTTCAGTGATGTTCCAAACAATGTAGTTAGTTCTACTCCCATTGTTTTTAATGATGATAGATGCATTGGTGGCTTTAATGTTGGTCCTATAACACAATCTAAAGTTATTTTGGCTGTTTCTAAACTTAAATTTCATAAATCCCCAAGGGTAGATGAAATTATTACGGAAATGCTTAGAGCTAGGAATGTTTCGGTTATCACATGGATGACTGAAATTTTGAATATGTTTTATGATAAAGGCATGGTTGTTAAAGATTTTATCAGAGCTATTGCTATTATCCCTATTTTTAAAAAATATGATCACAGTTCTTGTGATAACTATAGGAGTATTAGCCTACTCTCTGTTCCAGGTAAAGTTCTTTGCATGATTGTGCTTAATAGAATTAAGAATATGGTTGACAGACAATAGCGTGATGAGCAATGTGGATTCAGAAGTGGTAGGGAATGTGTAGATCATATTTTTTCACTTAGGCAGATTCTTGAGAAATGTTTAGAGTTTCAGAAACTTTTGTTTGCTAGCTTTGTTGATTTCAGAAAGGCTTTCGACTCTATTAATCATCATATTTTGTGGTTGATCGAGAGGTCGTATGGCATACCAGACAAGTTAGTTAACATAATAAAAGCTCTCTATAATAACACTGAGTCGTGTGTGAGAGTTGGTAAGGCTTGTAGCAATTGGTTTAGCATTACTTCTGGTGTTGGACAAGGGTGCATTTTGTCTCCTTTTCTCTTTATTTTCGTTATTGATTATGTTATGCGAAATTCCCCGCAAGGGAAAACGTTTGGCCTTAAATGGTGTGGAGGTTCGAAAATTTTTGATTTTGATTATGCTGATGATTTAGTCCTTTTGGCAAATGATGTTGAGAAGATGAACTCTGTCAGTCGAGCTGTTGATGAGACTGGGAGTAGTGTAGGTTTGATTATAAACAGAGAGAAAACTAAAGTGAGGAAAATTGGCAGATGGTGTGCTACAGTCGCTTTGAATGATTGTGCCCTTGAGCAAGTGTCTCAGTTTAATTTTATCTTGGGAGCTATGTAACAGTTCCTGAAGATGTGCGGTATGAGATTAACAGACGAATGGGGATTGCTGCCGGGACTTTTAGGAATCTATGGAGAGTGTGGAGAAATAGGTGTATACACTTAAAGACTAAAATTGAACTGCAAAATAGTTTGGTTCTTTTTAGGGTTAGTTATGGTGGTGAAACTTAGATGCTTTGTAAACAAGATAACATAAAGCTTTTGATCTAGATGCTTACGCAGTATCTTGGGCATTAGTTGGTTCAACTTTGAAAGTAATGGGCATTAGTTGGTTCAATAATGAGGAACCAACTAATGCCCAAGGTTAGGCAAGGGAGTCGGCACCCTCCTTTGAGTAGTATGTTGTGCAGAGAGAGACTCCTTTGGTTTGATCACGTTGATCACACAATTATAGATTAGCAAATAGGGTTATGAGCAGTGTGCCTAAAGGCCTCAGAAAGAGGGGGAGACACAGGACGCACTGGGCAGACAATGTCAAACAGGGCCTTGTTAGAATTGGTGTGCAATAGCCGGATGCAGCAGAATTGCTTGGAGAACTAATTTGGACGGCCTGGTTGGATCTCTGTAGACCTTGGCTGCTTCAGGTTGATGATGATAATGATGATTTAGAAAATGAGCACTCCAATATTTTTTAGTGTTGCAATTTTCGATTTTTTTTAGTTTCTAAGTAAATTTTTTCCTTGAAATTTAAAAATTCGCGCTAAACATTTCTAGATATCATTCCAATGTAACAAATTTACCTGAAAACACGACGAAAAAAGGAGTCTAAAGCTTTCAGTCTTTGACAAATACGTAAAATATTTTAAAATAAACGCTTCGACACTCTTAATAGGGTTCACATTCAAACACCATAACAGTCTTCAGCCATTAATTCCATAAATTTTATCGATCTTTGATTTGCATTCATTGCGCTTTTTTTAGCCTAATGGACAATTAGTATATCAGAAAACATTAAGTAAAATTGATGAAATTTGGGAAAATTCTTGTTGTAGTAAACAAATTAATAATTGTAAAACTAAGAGAATAAGGAAAGAATGGATTACTGATGACATTTTAGCAATTATAAATAGAGATAAATTATGGAAAAGATATAAAGATAATGTTAGTAATAAACAAAAGTATGATTTATATAAAATGGAAAGAAATAGGATAAACACCATTATAAAGAATCAAAAACGCATATTTTATTCAAATAAATTAGCAATTAATAAAGATGATAATACGAGGTTGTGGAATTAATTAATGATATTGTTGCGGATCACAAAAATGGATAGCCACTGAGCGTGAGTATTAAAAGCTATATTTCAAAACCAAATTCAATACAAGGTAAATTGTTACAAAGGAAATATGGATGAAGTATCTTATTAACAAATCAACTATTAACATGCACAAGTCATCAATCTTCCTGCGTAGAGCACACAATATCAGCTCTGTGTATTTTACTAAATACTACCTTTTACTTGATTTACCAGGTCACCCGAAGATCTTCACTCGTAAACCAATTCTCGTCCTGTGCTAATAACTGTTCACACACTAGCCGAACAAAAAGACAGTCCGTGTAGACATTCGAAGTTAGCCATAAAAGTTCCCACTTTTATACTTCCGTGTATACACAACACATCAAGTTACTTCTTGATACTTAACGATAAAAGATCCCACTTTTATCCTTCCGCGTATACACAACACATCAAGTTACTTCTTGATACTTACGCGCACTGTCTCAGAACAGCTCACCGTCCATTTTCGAACTCTCCGACCGTTACAACACAACGACCGTTACAATACAACGACCGTTAACGCTCCACTCTTCTTCTCCAAATTCTCCCAACGTTCTTATTCGTTGGCTGAAACTTTTTGCTTTCGGTTGCCAGATTCCTCTGTCGTAACACTGCCCCCTTCCTAGGTCTTGTTCGTCCCGAACAATTCTGGATTCCAAAGCTTCTTCAGTTCTTCGATGAAACGATGCCAAATGATCCACGTGAACCACCTTGCACTTTGTAGCTGGACATCGACGAATGCGATATACCACGTCTGTGTCAAAATGAAAGCGAATCTCATTATGACGTAGATTTCTTTTCTGACTGAAGCCTCGTCCACAAACATAATACGTGTAAGGCCTATAGCCCTTGTGAACACGTTATGTCTCTGCAGGGAGAAGAATCGACTAAGAGTTTTCGTGCAAAACCTGTAAAAAGTTTTCTTCTTTGTCGGAAGTTTTCTTCTTTGGATTTTTACTTCTATCAACAGTAACAAGGAATGAAAGTCATTAGTGACATAAAATCTAGGGAGAATTTTCATCTTGCAATCTGACCCTTTTGTCAGTTGACTTTCACTTAATTCAGAGCTGTCGTGATGAACCTTCAGCCATATTTCACCTGATTCAATTTGATCCCCAAGGTGCTTCACAAATATATCAGCTCCATAATTCTTTTTAGCGCTTCGGTCCATCTCCTCCTTCCATACTCTTGCTAGAACTGCAGCTTCTAATCCGACAACCTTACCTGTTTCTTCTGTATAAGTGAAATCAGTGATGTGTCGGGCTGCTAGCAATATTTTTTCTGTTTTATCTTCACATAGCCAGCTTGCAACATCTTCAGATACTCCTTGTTCTATTAACATGTTACGAAACTTGTTCAAAGCATTGCCGTTATGCAGAACCTTGCGGACACGTGATGCTTCATCTACCCTATTATCCACAATGTTCACCAAACGCAGAAGTTCTCCTCCTAACTCTTCGACGAGCTCTTGCAGTTCCAAGGATCCGTCACCAAGGAAACACTGAACAGCTTCCATCACTTCCAGAGAGTTGTCAACAGAGTTTTCAAGAGGTGAATCCATGTTGCTGATAACAGCTGAACAACTCAAACTCTTCATTCCACGAGCTTGTGATGCTGCAACCATTTTCTTAACTAAATCAACAGCAACATCTTCTGTACTGATGGGATCAATAGCTCCTTTTCCGAATTCATCATCATAAACCAAAGCGCACACTCCTTCAGCCAGCTTTTTGGACACAATTGAGCATCTCATTAGAGGAACGCTATCTACGGTAGCCGTCAGATCCTTGCAGCGGTAAATCTCCTTATCTGTTGGCACCAGCTCCTCTGTCTGTCCTACGATGCAGCATCCGACGTCTTCCATCATCTGCTCGATTTTATCTTTAGTGCAGTCGACTGTGAAGCCAGGGATGGATTCCAATTTGTCCAGAGTATCTCCCGTCAATTGGAGAGCACGACCGAAGATCATAGGGACCTTGAGACCTAAAGCAGCAAGTGCAGGAGCCAAGACAAGACTCACTTTGTTGCCGACACCTCCTGTGCTGTTTTTATCTACCATCCGATGGCGCCACTCGGGTCTCCAGCAAAACACATGACCCGAGGAGGTCATATTTGCTGTTTCTTCCGAATTCACTTTCTTGGAGCTCTCATTGTAATTAGCCAGGGAAATATCAGTCATGATTGCCAAATTGTTCATTCTGGAGATCAGCGACGAGTTCTGTAACATGATATTGTCCACTTTAGAGCTCTTGTAGTCGTGATAAAACTTTTCTATATCCTTATAATCTAAATGGTTATAATGTCCAAATCTGCACATTGACTGTTCAGAAAAGAAATTCAGCATGGTTTCGTTGAGATTGTCTGAGGGCTTTACTTCTCTCTGATCGTAACTCTGAGGCTTAGTTTCATCCAGAAAGTTAGTCTTTGAAGTACTGTCTCTGCCTGAAGCTCTTTTACTAGCATCACCTGTTATGCTTCTAAGCCATCCTTCGGAATTCCTCTTCCTTAAATCCCCACTTTCTATAAACGATTCAAGTGTGGCTATATGCTTCGGAAAAATCTCTCCGACTTCCCCGGTAACGACGAAGGGCACTTTGTATCTATGATGAATGGACGCCTCTTCTTTACTCGGACCACTCTGCGAAACGTAAACTCTGTTTCGTTCCCCCTCATTACCACTCGTTACTCTGCCTTTGCGATAAATGTCCATGACACATTTTGCTGACGGCGAGGAATAGAATACCTTTCGTGTGGATCTCTCTTCAGATCGTGCCAGACTTGTATACCTAGGTATTTTGAAGTGCAAAGCGTACTGTTTAGTCTCACAGCTCTCTAATCTGTGTGATTGTTCTTCACAGTTCCTAGACATGTCACCAGCGACATAGACACTCTGCCATGCATTACCAGTAGTTGCGTGGTCAAAGGCATTATCTGTGCTATCTCTACAATTCTTGATTTCCAGTAGCAGATCCACATTTTTATATGCGTTGCCTTTCTCTTTTCCATGTTTACAATCTAACTTAACACTATCAAGATCATCTTTTTCACTGACAAATTCAACATTTAAACTATTGCATTGTCTATTGAGTTCGGTTTTATGATCCTTGAAGTGATCAATAATCTTACCAACTTGAGAAGCCACTTCAGCTCTCAACTCAGTATTTTGTGCGGCCATTTCGGCTTTCAAATCATCTTTTCGAGAAACTATCTCCGTTCTCAACTCATTATTTTGTGCGGCCATTTCGGCTTTCAAATCATCTTTTTGAGAAACTATCTCAGTCCTCAACTCATTATTTCGTGCGGCCATTTCGGCTTTCAAATCATCTATTTTATCGCTTAGGGCGGCCAGATCACCTTTAATATCGGCTTTCAAGTCACCTATTTTATCGCTTTGGGCAGCTAGATCACCTTTCAAGTCATTTATCAACTTTACTAATTCATCCATACTTCTAGTTAACGGCATTCAATAAATTATCCCACTTCTGACACCAAATGTTGCGGATCACAAAAATGGATAGCCACTGAGCGTGAGTATTAAAAGCTATATTTCAAAACCAAATTCAATACAAGGTAAATTGTTACAAAGGAAATATGGATGAAGTATCTTATTAACAAATCAACTATTAACATGCACAAGTCATCAATCTTCCTGCGTAGAGCACACAATATCAGCTCTGTGTATTTTACTAAATACTACCTTTTACTTGATTTACCAGGTCACCCGAAGATCTTCACTCGTAAACCAATTCTCGTCCTGTGCTAATAACTGTTCACACACTAGCCGAACAAAAAGACAGTCCGTGTAGACATTCGAAGTTAGCCATAAAAGTTCCCACTTTTATACTTCCGTGTATACACAACACATCAAGTTACTTCTTGATACTTAACGATAAAAGATCCCACTTTTATCCTTCCGCGTATACACAACACATCAAGTTACTTCTTGATACTTACGCGCACTGTCTCAGAACAGCTCACCGTCCATTTTCGAACTCTCCGACCGTTACAACACAACGACCGTTACAATACAACGACCGTTAACGCTCCACTCTTCTTCTCCAAATTCTCCCAACGTTCTTATTCGTTGGCTGAAACTTTTTGCTTTCGGTTGCCAGATTCCTCTGTCGTAACAATATTATTTATGATAAAAAAAGGATGTCAATCGACGAAAATGTTGAAAGACACTTTATTAGAGAAAATACTCCAAAAGAAATTCTAAATAATTTTGTTAAGTTTTTTGTAACAACTATTAGTGAGATGCAAACAGAAATTACGACGATGAATACTAGAATGAAATACTAGATAAGGTTTATGAATTATGTTGCATAAATAAGAATTCTATGCATTTTCCACTAGCTAGTAACTTCGATGTTGCATAGATTACTTAAAATATAACTCATCTCCGGGAGGGCGGGGGTGGCTCAGTCGTTAGCGCGCCAGGCTCGTAATCTGTAGTTCCCAGGTTCGAGTCCCAGCTGGGTCAGCGTTGAGATTTATCTCCGCAAAATTCCCCCGCCCTGCCGACGGTCAGTAGGAGACACCGATGGGCTTGGAAAGGCCGTCGTCCGTCAGATGGTACGTTAAGCCGTGGCCCCGTGTGCGGGAGAGCCATACCCTGTGCACGTTAAAGAACACGCTGGATGGCCTTGACGGGAGGCTACCATCTGTCTCCCAACAGCTGTTCCAGTGGGTCCCCAACCTTCTCTGAGTCTTCGGGGTCCATGTGACCTGGCCATTTAGCCCATGGTGTGCAAAAAAGTGCCGCTCAGAGGTAAAACAACCCAACCCATCTGCTATATTTGACAATATTAAATCTAAATACATAAAGGAAATTAAATGCAATTTTGTTCATGTAATAACAATTCTTATAAAATTTTTGAGAACTCGCAAATCTCAATAGCTATGAAAATTGGAATTATTCGTCCGGTATATAAAAGTGGATCAAAAAAGAATATTAATAACTATAGACCAATCACTCTATTAACAATTTTTGATAACATAATGGAAAAATACGTTTGAGATCGTCTGCAAAATGTTTTGAATAAAATAAATTTTCTGTCAAGTCAGCAATTTGGGTTCCGTAAAGGTATGGAAACGCAAAGTATTAATTTAAATATAGGAAAGAAATTATTTGAGGGATTTATGGACTTAAAGCATTTGATTCCGTTGACGTTGACATCTTGCTACATAAATTGTATTTACTTGGTACGAGAGGGAATATTTTTGAATGGTTTAAAAGCTACTTTTTGCACAATGAAATAATTATGAAAATAAATGATAATTTTAGAGTTCCATAAGGATCGATTCTCGGCCCTATGCAATTTCAAATATACATAAATTATTGGCAAATATTAATTTCAATAGTAAATTATATATGTATGCTGATGATACAGTGCTAATCAACTTCCACTCTGATTTAGAATACGCTATTTGCAATCTACAAAGTGATTTCAATAAAGCAGTTAAATGGTTTTCTCTTAACAAACTGAGTGTAAACGAGAAAAATACTAAATTTATGTGTATTGGTTCTCAACAACCTACACTTAATAGAAGAATTACTAAGCATCGAATAAGTTGTACTATGCTGGATGGTTTATCACCTGGTATATGCAATTGTCCTAAAATAGAAGTAAACGAAATAATTTACCTAGGTTTGAAAATGAATTCGGAAATTAAATGGAATAAACATATTGATTGGATATGTTCAAGACTACGATTTATAGCATTTAAAATTAGGAAACTTAACTTGTTTGTTGATACACAGGTAACTATTTTAGTATATAAAGCACTTTTTGAATCTATAATTAGGTATGGGATAACAGTTTATGGAACAGCCTATAAGACAGAATTAAATAAAATTAAAAGAATACAATTTGGTCTGCTAAAACAATTGTGTAATACAGAAGTTAAATATTCCCTTACAACGAAAGATGATATATTCAGTTTGTTCAAAATTTTACCTATTGAAAGTTTATATGTGCTAGTTTCTGTTATCAATAACTTCTTTGATGATACCCATAAGCAAAATATTTGCCACAATAAGTTTACTAGAAAAAAGGCTATGGGTTTTTTGAAATAACCAAAATTTTATAATATTTACGGACAAAATTCAAGAATATCAGATTCCCTACCTATTTAACTTGCTTCCTAGAGGAATCGTTAACTTAAAAAAATTGTGATCTTAAAGAAAAATTATCTCAGTTGTTGATGAAAAAGTGATATTTTAATTTTGAATCTTTTATCATTTTATTGGTTTTTTTCTTTTTCATTTATTCTCTTTTTTTTTCTCCTTCATTTTATGTAATGATACTGATGTAATCTAGATCATATCCGTTAAGATCATATATGTACACTCCCGCTGATATGCTTCATCCTAGTGGGATTTTTTTATGTAAAATAATTATAGATAATACTTATCGAAATAAATTTGAATTTGAATCTCCGTAAATTACGATACTACTAAGATTACCGACAATGGAAAAAGGACCTCAGTGAAACATGTGATTGGAGTTAAATGTTTTTTCGGTTGTTTAACCTCTGAGAGGCACATTTTTGCCCACAATGAGTCAATATCCGTGTCACAAGGACTCCAAGAAAGTTGGGCTGAAGGGATCCATTGGATAGCTGTTAGGATATAGATGGTAGGGTTGGGTTGTTTTACCTCTGAGCGGCACTTTTTTGTACACCATGGGCTAAATGGCCAGGTCACATGGACCCCGAAGGCTCAGAGAAGGTTGGGGGAGGGGACCCACTGGAACAGCTGTTGGGAGACAGATGGCAGCCTCCCGTCAAGGCCATCCAGTGTGTTCTTTAACGTTGGTTGTTTTACCTCTGAGCGGCACTTTTTTGCACACCATGGGCTAAATGGCCAGGTCACATGGACCCCGAAGGCTCAGAGAAGGTTGAGGGAGGGGACCCACTGGAACAGCTGTTGGGAGACAGATGGTAGCCTCCCGTCAAGGCCATCCAGCGTGTTCTTTAACGTTGGTTGTTTTACCTCTGAGCGGCACTTTTTTGCACACCATGGGCTAAATGGCCAGGTCACATGGACCCCGAAGGCTCAGAGAAGGTTGAGGGAGGGGACCCACTGGAACAGCTGTTGGGAGACAGATGGTAGCCTCCCGTCAAGGCTATCCAGCGTGTTCTTTAACGTGCACAGGGTATGGCTCTCTCACACACGGCTTAACGTCCCATCCGACGGACGGCGGCCTTTCCAAGCCCATCGGTGTCCCTTACTGACCGTGGGCAGGGCGGGGAATTTTGCGGAGATAAATCTCAACGCTAACCCAACTGGGACTCGAACCCGGGAACTACACATTACTAGCCTTGCGCGCTACCGACTGAGCCACCCCCGCCCCGATATAGATAGTAGACTCCCGTCAAGTCCATACAGTGTATTCTTTAAAGGGCACAAGTTATGTCTTTCCTTCACACGGGGCAACAGCAAACGACCTTTTCAAGCCTATCGGTATCCCTTTCTCCCAGGGGACAGGGTGTAGGTTAAGCAGAGATAAACCTCAATGCCATCACATGTGTGAATCGAACCTGGGAACTGTTGATTACGAGCCTGGCGGGCTACCGACTGAGCCGAAACCGCCCTGAATTAAATTCTGTAGAAGAGATATTTCATGAGCAAACAACGTGATTTCAAAAGAGTAAAATGTTAGTTTTATAACCCTTATTACACATCAGGAATTATTCCACATAAACTGACTGATCTAGCATTAGCAATGGGGAGCCTATTAAAACAACAATATATGTACCATAATCAAGTCTTCAGCTTCCACACACTAGGTTCGTGATCTGACGGACAGGGTGTCACTCACTAGGTAGCACGCCGGGCTCGTAATCTGAGGGGCAGGGGTTGGCTCAGTAGGTAGCATGCCAGCCTGGTAATGTGAGGGGCAGGGATTGCCTCAGTCGGTTGCATGGCAGGCTCAAAATCAAAAGGGCTTGGTGTTGACTCAGTCTATAGCCTGCCAGACTTGTAATCTTAGGGGCGAGGGTTTCACTCAGTCGGTAGCACCCAAGGCTCGTTATCTGATGGGCAGGGGTTGGCTCAGTCGGTAGCCCTCAGATTACCAGCCTGGCGTGATACCGACTAAGCCAACCCCTGTCCCTCAGATTATAAGCCTGGCGTGCTACCTACTGAGCGAACCCCTGCCCCTCAGATTACAAGCCTGGCATGCTACCTACTGAGCCAACCCCTGCCCCTCAGATTACAAGCTTGGTGTGCTACCTACTGAGCCAACCCCTGCCTCTCAGATTACGAGCCTGGCATGCTACCTACTGAGCCAATCCCTACCCCTCAGATTACGAGCCCGGCGTGCTATCGACTAAGCCATCTCAGTCGGTAGTATGCCAGGCTGGTAATCCAGGCTCATAACCTGAGGGGAGGTAGTTGGCTCAGTCGGTAGCACCCCAGGCTTGTAATCTGGGGGACAGGGGTTGGCTCAGTCGGTAGCACCCCAGGCTTATAATCTGGGGGGACAGTCAGTAACACGCCAGGCTCGTATTCTGAAGGGCAGGGGCTAGCTTCGTCGATAACAAGCAAGTCTGGTAATTTGAACAGAAGTCTGGTAATTTGAGCACAAGGGTTGGCTCAGTCGGTAGCATGCCAGGTTCGTTATCTTATGGGTGGGGGTTGGCTCAGTTGGTAGTATGCCAGGCTAGTAATCTAAGGAGCAGGTTTTGGCTCAGTCGGTTGCACAGCAGGCTCAAAATCTGAGGATCAGGGGTGGTTCAGTCGGTAGTACGCGAGGCTCGTAATCTTAAGGGCAAGGTTTGGCTCAGTAGGTAACCTGCCAGGCATGTAATTTGAGGGGCAGAGGTTGAGTCTGTCGGTAGCACCAAAGGCTTGTAATCTGATGGACAGGGGTTGGCTCAGTTGGTAACACGCCAGGCTCGTAATCTGAAGGGCAGGGGCTGGCTCAGTCGATAGCACACCAGGCTCGTAATCTGAGGGGCAGGGGTTGGCTCAGTAGGTAGCACGCCAGGCTTGTAATCTGAGGGACAGGGGTTGGCTTAGTCAGTAGCATGCCAGGCTGGTAATCTAAGGGACAGGGACTGGCTCAGTCGTTTGCACGGCAGGCTCATAGTCTGAGGGACAGAGGGTTGACTCAGTTGGTATCACGTCAGGCTTATAATCAGAAGGGCTGATGTTGACTCAGTCTATAGCCTGCCAGACTTGTAATCTTAGGGGCGAGGGTTTCACTCAGTCGGTAGAACCCAAGGCTTGTTATCTGATGGGCAGAGGTTGGCTCAGTCGGTAACCAGCCAGGCATGTAATTTGAGGGGCAGAGGTTGGCTCTGTCGGTAGCACCAAAGGCTTGTAATCTGATGGACAGGGGTTGGCTCAGTTAGTAACACGCGAGGCTCGTAATCTGAAGGGCAGAGGTTGGCTCATTCGGTAGCATGCCAGGCTGGTAATCTGAGGGACAGGGATTGGCTCAGTCGGTAGCACGCCAGACTCGTAATCTGAGGGGCTTGGGTTGGCTCAGTCGGTTGCATCTCAGGCTTGTAACATGAAGGACGGTTTGACTCAATCGATAGCCCTCCAAACTTGTAATCTGAGGGACAGGGTTTGGCTCAGTCGGTAGCACGCCAGGCTCGTTATCTGAGGGGCAGGGTTTAGCTCAGTTTGTAGCCCGTCAAGCTGGTAATTTCAAACACAGGGGTTGGCTCCGTCGGTAGCAAAAAGGCTCGTTTTATGAAGGGTGGGGGTTGGCTCAGTCGGTAGCACGCCAGGCTTATAGTTCAGAGGTGAGGGGGTTGGCTCAATTGGTAGCACCACAGGCTTATAATCTGAGGGACAGGGATTGGCTCTGTCTGTAACACAACAGTCTCGTAATCTGAGGGGTGAGGTTTGGCTATGTCAGTACCACGACAGGTTCATAACCTGAAGGACAGGGGCTGGCTCAGTTGGTAGCACGCTAGGCTCATTATCTGAGGGGCGTGGGTTAGCTCAGTCGGTAGCACATCAGGCTAATAATCTGAGGGGAGGGGGTTGGCTCAGTTGGTAGCATACTAGGCTCGTAATCTGAGAGGATGGGGTTGGCTCAGTCAGTAGCACTCTGGCTTGTAATCTGAGGACAGACTGTAACACGCCAGGCTGGTAATCTGAGGGGGGGGGGGGGGGGCCCAGTCGGTAGCACGTCACTCTCGCAATCTGAGGGGCGGAGATTGGCTCAGTCAGTAGCAAGCCAGGTTCATAATCTGAACGGCAGGGGTTGGCTCAGTCGGTAGCATGCCAGGTTGGTAATCTGAGGTGCGGTGATTGGCTCAGTCGGTTGCATGGCAGGTTTGTAATCTTAATAGCAGTGGTAGTTCAGTCCAAAACCCGCCAGACTTGTTATCCACAGTTCCCAGGTTCGAGTCCCGCCTGTGGCAGCTTTGAGATTATTCTCAGCAAAACTCTCCACCCTGCTTTCGGTCAGTAGGGGATACCGATGGGCTTGAAACGGACGCCGTTCGTCAGATGGGATGTTGAACCTTGGTCTCGTGTGCGGAAGAGCCATGCCCTGTGCACGATAAAGAACACACTGGATGGCTTTTACAGGAGGTTACCATCTGTCTCCTAACAATTTTCCAATTCGGTTGGCCTCTCCTGGTTAAAAGAATGCAGTTACTATGAAGCAGCCAGGGCGTCTAATTACGAAACTCATGAGACAGAATAATTTTTGAAAACCACTTTTTGGTACACTTCGTCAAGCGTATTCTTTTCTATGGTTTCACTAACATAGTGGCACCAGTAAGGTGAAGGTGAAGGTCATGTTTATATTGTTCCCATCCACCATTGGGTCTTTAAAAAGCCATCGTCCATTGGGTAGGACGTTAAGCAGTTGTTACATGTTCAGAAGAGTCACACTCTTTGCACATTAAAAGTACTGGCTGAATGCCCTTAACTGTAGGCTACCATCTGTCTACTAACAGCTGTCCAGTGGGTCCCCTCCCTCAACTATCTTTGAGGCTATTCATCCGCCATCCACCTTGTCTACTAACAGCTGTTCAGTAAGTCTCCTCCCACAACCATCCTTGAGCCCGTCCATCCTGTCTGCTCAGAACTGTCCACCAGTAAGTGCTCTGCCCAATCATCTTGAACCCATCCATCCTGTCTGCTAAGAGATGTCTAGTAAGTTCCCTCCCCCAACCATCCTTGAGCCCATCTATCCTGTCTCCTAAGAACTGCCCAATAAATCCCCTCCCCCAACACCATTCAGCCCATACATCTTGTCTGCTAAGAGCTGTCCAGTAAATGCCCTCCCCCAACCATCCTTGAGCCCGTCCATCCTGTCTCCTAAGAGCTGTCCAGTAAGTGCCCTCTCCCAACCATCTTTGAGCCCATCTATTCTGTCTGCTAAGAGCTGCCCAATAAACCCTCTCCCCCCAACCACCTTTCAGCCCATCCATCTTGTCTGCTAAGAGCTGTCCAGTAAATGCTCTCCCCCAACCATCCTTGAGCCAGTCCATCCTGTCTGCTAAAAACTGTCCAGTAAGTGCTCTTCCCAATCATCCTTGAGCCCATCCATCCTGTCTGCTAAAAGCTGTCTAGTAAGTTTCTCCCCCAACCATCCTTGAGCCCATCTATCCTGTCTGCTAAGAAATGTCCAGTAAGAGTCCAGTAAGTCGAGTGCCTTATCACCAAAAAACTTTCCAAGTCCATAAGTTCTCTCTACTGACCGAGGGCAGGAGGGGATTTTTGCGGACTATGCCAAGAGAACTCCAAGAGTAACCAGATCTAAACTAAAATTAAACCAGCATGTTCTATCATCATCATCATCATCATCATCCTCAAGCAACCATGGGCTGTGGAGGTCCAACCAGACCGTGCAGTTTAATTCTCCAAGCATATCTGTCCTGAGCTACATTTGCTGCATCCGGCCACTGCACACCAATTCTAACAAGGTCCTGTTTGACATTGTCTGCCCACCGCATCCTAGGTCTCCTCTTCTTTCTGAGGCCTCTAGGCACACTGTTCATAACCCTATTCGCCAATCTATAATTATTCATACGGGCAACATGGCCAAACCAACGGAGTCTCTCTCTGCACAATATGCTGCTTAAAGGAGATTGCAAACTCCTTTGTCTAACCTCATCATTAATTACAAAGTTGAACCACCTAATACCCAAGATACTACGTAAGCATCTAGAATCAAAAGCATCTAGTTTCCTATTATCTTGTTTACACAGTGTCCACGTTTCACTACCAAACTAACCCTGGAAAGAACCAAACTATTATACAATCTAATTTTAGTCTTTAGGTGTATACGCCTATTTCTCCACAATCGCCATAGATTCTTAAAAGTTCCAGCAGCAATCCCTCTTCGTCTGTTAATCTCATGCCGCACATCACCAGTATCTGTTACATGGCTACCAAGATAAAATTAAACTGAGACACTTGCTCAAGGGCACAATCATTCAAAGCGACTGTAGCACACCATCTGCCAATTTTCATCACTTTAGTTTTCTCTCTGTTTATAACCAAACCTACTCTAGTACCAGTTTCATCAACAGCTCGAATGAAAGAGTTCATCTCATCAACATCATTTGCCAAAAGGACTAAATCATCAGCATAATCTAAATCAGAAATTTCAGTATCTCCAGTCCATTTAAGGCCAAAATCTTTCCCTTGAAGTGAATTTCGCATAACATAATCAATAACAAAACTAAAGAGAAAAGGAGACAAAATGCACCCTTGTCGAACACCAGAAGTAATGCTAAACCAGATGTCTAGTAAGCTACAAGACTTACCAACTCTCAAACACAACTCAGTATTATTATAGAGATCTTTCATTAGGTTAACTAACTTGTCTGGTATGCCATACGACCTCTCGATCAATCACAAAATATGATGATTTATAGAGTCGAAAGCCTTTCTGAAATCAACAAAGCTAGCAAACAAAGGTTTCTGAAACTCTAAATATTTCCCAACAATCTGCCTAAGTGAAAAAATATGATCTACACATCCCCTACCACTTCTGAATCCACATTGCTCATCACGCAATTGTCTGTCTACCATATTCTTAATTCTATTAAGCACAATCATGCAAAGAACTTTACCTGGAACAGAGAGTAGGCTGATACTCCTATAGTTATCACAAGAACTGCGATCATCTTTTTTAAAAATAGGGATAATACTGCAATAGCTCTGATAGAATCTTTAACAACCATGCCTTTATCATAAAACATATTCAAAATTTCAGTCATCCAAGTGGTAACCGAAACATTCCCAGCTCTAAGCATTTCGGTAGTAATTTCATCAAACCCTGGGGATTACGTAGTTTAAGTTTAGAAACAGCCAAAATAACTTCAGATTGTGTTATAGGGCCAACATTAAAGCCACCAATGTATCTATCATCATTGCAAACAATGGGAATAGAACTAACCGCATTGTTTAGCATATCACTGAAATGCTCAGCCCACCTAGCCATGACAGAAACCTCCCCTTCTATAACCTTTCCTTGTTTATCCTTCAATCCTTGTATGCCTGTCCGTTTTCTACCACACAAAACGTTAACTATCTGGTACAGCTCTCTGCTGTTGTGCTATCTAACTGCTTCCTCAGCATTGTCAGCCAAGCCATCAAGCCAAAGATTCTTATCAGCAGCTAACTGATCTTTTACACATTTATTAAGCTCTCTGTAATGCTTTCTATTAGGACTAGTAGGGTATTGATTAAGGACATTCATGCAGTTCCTTTTTTCTGAAATAAGCTCGGGTGCTTTATCACTCAAATAATTCTGTCTCCTCTGCTCCTTTTTTCCTAAAAGAGTACTGGTAGTTTCCAAAAAAGCCTGTTTAAAATGACCCCCATTCCTCCTCAACTTCAGTAGTAAGCAAACCATGACTATCATAAGGACTAAGTGACCTATCATGGTAAGCTTTGGCTATACTGCAAAGCCTAACTGGGTCTTTCAGAGCTTCGGTATTAATGGTAAATTTTTTAACTTTAGCACAACACTTTTTAAGTTTAAGTTGCAAGACACTTTTAACAAGGTAATGGCCAGATCCAATTTCAGTTCCCCTATATTGCGTGGCATTTCTAACAGAACTAGCCCATTTGCTGTTAATTAATATATAATCAATCATATTCCTATGCAGCCCATCAGGTGAAACCCATGTGTACATATGTACCTCGCGGTGTTTGTAATAACTGTTAGTTATTCTGAAACCAATGAGTTTATTTACCTGTAGGAGACGTTGCCCATTGCCTTTGCAGCTAGCAATACCAAAAGGGCCTATCACCCCTCCCCAAAGGTCAGAGTCAGTACCAACCTTGTCATTAAAGTCACTTAGAACAAGGGTAATATCTCCTTTCTTGACAGAATTCAAAATATCCTAAAGTTCTCTGTAAAACCTATCCTTCTCATCCTCATCTGCATCCTCAGTGGGGGCATAACAGCAGATAACATTCAAGTCTTTAATGCTTGTCTGAAATTTTGATGTAAGAAACCTTTCATTAATGCACTCATATCCTAGAAGAGCATCACTAGCATGTCTGCTGAGAAGCAGACCAACGCCTTGGTGATGCTTTCCATCCTCCCTCCCTGTAAAGAGAAATTTAAAGTTATTTTTATGCATCTCACCTTTACCTGTCCATCTGGTCTCTTGCAAGCCTAGAATATCTAGGTTATAGTGCTGTAATTCCTGCATGAGGACATCAAGAGAATAATCTCTACATAATGTCCTCACGTTCCACTTTCCTGCAGAGAGAAAATGGTTAGTAGGATTTTTAAAGAAACTAGGTTTATTGAGATAGGTAGGGCCAACAATATCAAACAGCCCCCTGATCGCAGGCATGGGGCAAAGCTGTTCCTCCTCCGCTATAGACTGAAGTCACCGATGCTGGTAGGAACTTCAGGCACCACATTTTCAAGTGGACTTTTTCAAGAGCCGTATGGTCTGCCCGAGACACATACTCCAGTTTAGGCTTGACGATGCCCACGAACTAAGTGAGGTTCAGGTACCTGCGATGGCCTCTGATTAGGATTATCCACCAGCTGATATAAGGTATCCCATGACTCTATTCACTTAGGGCTGGCAACCCAGAAGCAAACAGAAAGCACAGCGGCAGATTCTCCCTCGACAGAGGACCACCAGTGCAGCAAGTCCAGGATCCATAATCAAGCTCAAATCCATAAACAAGTCCAGTCTAGTAGGTATAAATGGTCAGCACCAGGACCCTGTGAAGTTGACCACTCCTCAGCAGGTTTGAAAAAAAAGAAAAAAGTGGCCATAGATGACCATATCAGTAGACCATACTGAACTGGCAGCCCTCCCCTTCCGTTCCCTTCCGAAAGAGAATATCCCTTTTGAAAGGTACTATCGGCGTGCACCACGAGAAGGCGGGGTCGGACATTAGGTGTTAGAACTGGCCGGTTCTGTGCATCATTACTGGGGATTGGTACATACAAGGGAAGGGGACACCGAAGTTTTTTCCCTAGCAATAATGCCCTTAACTCTCAATTCTTTCACTGACACACTCGACTTTAGTCGTTTCTTTTTTCATTGCCCTTATCTGGGTTGGGTTGTTTTACCTCTGAGCGGCACTTTTTTGCACACCATGGGCTAAATGGCCAGGTCACATGGACCCCGAAGGTTCAGAGAAGGTTGGGGGAGGGGACCCACTGGAACAGCTGTTGGGAGATAGATGGTAGCCTCCCGTCAAGGCCATCCAGCGTGTTCTTTAACGTGCACAGGGTATGGCTCTCCCGCACACGGGGCCACGGCTTAACGTTCCATCCGACGGATGCGGCCTTTCCAAACCCATCGGTGTCCCCTACTGACCGTGGACAGGCCGGGGAATTTTGCGGAGATAAATCTCAACGCTGACCCAGCTGGGACTCGAATCTCGGAACTGCAGATTACGAGCCTGGCGCGCTACCGACTGAGCCACCCCCGCCCCTTGTCCTTATCTGCAGTGTTCGACTTTAATCTGAATTGTAAAAAAAAAACGTTTCCTATCGTATGGTTAGTGACATTTAAAAAGATTGAAGTGGGGACAATTCGCAGCCAATGAGAATCACTTGGTCCACCCAGCAAAAATTTCATCAAAAAAAAGGCAAAATGTCATGGGGGGGGGGGGGAAGGTTTAAAAAAAAGGAATTTTCCTTCAAATATTCTTCATCAAATTTCGAGTTATCGAGGTGACCATCAAAAAACAGTTCGATTTAAAGAGAGGAAAAATGCAATAAATGTATAAGGATTTGATTGGGAATTTAAAAAATATTGAGTTAACGAGAAATTCGAGATATATATGTTCGAGCTAACGAATGTTGACTGTATAATGGTTGATTTAGCCCTTACTATATTGCGGCTGAAAAATTAAAGGATTTTGTCGCTATAAAATATTTCACAATAAAAATAATTTTAAATATATACAGTGATATGTCGATATAACAAACGCCAGAATAAAGAAATTTCAGTATAGCGAATGTTTTTTCCTACCACGGCCAATTCATTTTGTATCTCTATGTAAAAATATTTCGTTTTAAAAATATTTTCGGTATAAAAATAACGTATACTTGGTATATATTCGGTACAAAGAAAATGTTAGTATAACAAAAAAAATATATCCCAATAAAAAACTATATAATCAGAATAACCAAATTTGCAAAAATAAAATTTTTTTTCATCGTTATGTACTTTGACTTTTGGCACCTGGCAACGCTGCAATGATATACATAACTGTGAAAAATCTAAACCAATCACAGCTCTATGAATCACGTGATATTTTATATCACCCAGCGGGCATTTGTTTGATCTAAATCCTTCAGCATATTACATGGAGGGGCGGGGGTGGCTCAGTCGGTAGCGCGCCAGGCTCGTAATCTGTAGTTCCCAGGTTCGAGTCCCAGCTGGGTCAGCGTTGAGATTTATCTCCGAAAAATTCCCCGCCCTGCCCACGGTCAGTAGGGGACACCGATGGGCTTGGAAAGGCCGCCGTCCGTCGGATGGGACGTTAAGCCGTGGCCCCGTGTGCGGGAGAGCCATAGCCTGTGCACGTTAAAGAACACATTGGATGGCCTTGACGGGAGGCTACCATCTGTCTCCCTACAGCTGTTCCAGTGGGTCCCCTCCCCAAACCTTCTCTGAGCCTTCGGGGTCCATGTGACCTGGCCATTTAGCCCATTGTGTGCACAAAAGTGCCGCTCAGAGGTAAAACAACCCAACCCATATTACATGGGCCGGCATAATGCTCTAAAGTGGCATTGCCACGTCATCCTAGCATAAATTGAAAATTTCAAACTTGGAGATCTACGCAATTCTGATTGTATTGCCTTTTAAGGAACGGTAGCGTAAGCGAAATGTTATTTCAGAGCAATTCGAATTCAGTCATTTTATATATTATATTATTCATTAGTGTACCCACATTTAATATATGGAATTAGTGTTTGGGGAGATACTAGTTCAGCCAATTTGAATAGTTTATTTTGTCTGCAAAAGAGAATTATGAGATATATTCTAAGATTAAATTACAGAAATCCGGTACAACACTTGATGGCAGAAAATGGAATACTAAATATATATAATACATACAAGTATGTTAGGGGGAATTTTGTATACAGAGTGAAGAATAAAGTGATAGAGTACTCTGAACTTTACTGCTGCTTAGAAAGAACGAAGACTTTCAATTATGATACTCGACTTAAGAACAAGATCATGTTGCCCTTTTATAAGAAATTTATAGGCCAGAGATCAATACGGTACATTGGCATTAAGATTTGGAATGACCAGATACCAGAGGATACTGTTCCAATGGAACAATATAGAACTTTTAAATATAAATATAAACTATACTTATTATCAAGTCAATGATAGAGTCAGACCACAAATATTCACGTGCTCAAATAAATGTATAAATTAAGGCCACCTGTAATGTTTTAAATTTAAGTGTATTTCAGGAAGCATTTATTCAAAAGCTACGACTTATTATGCTCTCCTTTTCACCTGTGAACTTCTATGTGTTTTATCTACCAATATATGTATGTTTGGGTGAAATAAACTTATTCAATTCAATATACAGGAAAGCCATAGCTTGTGCATGTTAAAAGTTCACAGCACATTGGATCGTGTGAGCTCACAAAAACCTGGATCGTGTGGGCCCACTCACAGAAATATTGAGCGTGTGCAGTTACCGTTCACAGCAAACTGGAGCTGTTGCAGTTAATGTTCACAGCACATTGGATCGTGTGAGCTCACAAAAACCTGGATCGTGTGGGCCCACTCACAGAAATATTGAGCGTGTGCAGTTACCGTTCACAGCAAACTGGAGCTGTTGCAGTTAATGTTCACAGCACATTGGATCGTGTGAGCTCACAAAAACCTGGATCGTGTGGGCCCACTCACAGAAATATTGAGCGTGTGCAGTTACCGTTCACAGCAAACTGGAGCTGTTGCAGTTAATGTTCACAGCACATTGGATCGTGTGAGCTCACAAAAACCTGGATCGTGTGGGCCCACTCACAGAAATATTGAGCGTGTGCAGTTACCGTTCACAGCAAACTGGAGCGGTTGCGGTTAATGTTCACAGCAAACTGGAGCGGTTGTGGTTAATGTTCACAGCACATTGGATCGTGTGAGCTCACAAAAACCTGGATCGTGTGGGCCCACTCACAGAAATATTCAGCGTGTGCAGTTACCGTTCACAGCAAACTGGAGCGGTTGCGGTTAATGTTCACAGCAAACTGGAGCGGTTGTGGTTAATGTTCACAGTACATTGGATCGTGTGAGCTCACAAAAACCTGGATCGTGTGGGCCCACTCACAGAAATATTGAGCGTGTGTAGTTACCGTTCACAGCAAACTGAGCGTGTGCAGTAACTGCACACGCTCCAGTTTGCTGTGAACGGTAACTGGAGCGTGTACAATTGCTGTACACGCTCCAGATATATATTCAGATATATATATATATTCTCCAGATATATATATATTCTCAACATGTATCTCAGCGTGTATGTTCTCCTTTTTCATCTGTGAACTTGTCTGTGTTTTATCTACCAATATATGTATGTTTGGGTGAAATAAACTAATTCAATTCAATTTTATCATTCTTTAAATTGAAGTTACTGATATACTTGTTCGTTATTATTATTGTTTTAGTCAAGTTCATTAATTAGTTCCGTTATTAGTAGTTATTTTGAAGCCGTTTCGTAATGGCCCGAAATGATATTCCGGATGTATTGGAGAGTTGTGATATCATTTATGAATTCGAGGAGAGATGGTTGTTTTAACATAATAATTATTTTATAGTATGTAACTACATTGGCACATTTTTTATTGAATTTCAGTATAACAAATAAATTTTGATCATACGTTCTATTTCATTATAATAACCTTTCACTGTATATATATTTTTAATTTTATGCAATTTTGTAAGCATTTTATAAATTAAATGCTATGAAATACATATCCTCTGAAGCAACCGCTGTTTATTTTGTATTTCCATTCTAGACAATGATTCTTTTTTTAGACTTGTCCTTCTTCTGTCTCTTTAACCAAACATTTCTACCCGCTTCACATTTATAAATCACCCCAAAATTTTGTCTCGGAATTCAATATGAGCGGTATGAATTTCATATTTGCTATACTGGCACTTATGTATAAAAAGCGGAATATAAGTTTTGTTACTGACTTTCGTATAAAAAGCGGAGATAGAGATCCCTAGCCGACACATTTTATATGCCATCATAGGTTTCGGATTCTGAACGAATGCCTAAATACAGAGATATAGATAGGCACATACAAGCATGTGCTCTATCTGATGGAAAGCCGATCCCTTCTTCCATCCCGTTTCCAAGTAAATACCACAATGTAGCCGTTCGACCAGCAACAAAACTAGATCTTCTCTACCAATTTCTTCTCTTCCAACTTCTATCATCCTTCTCTGCTCTTCTTTATCCATCACAATGCTGCTGACGCGCATCTCTCTCTCCATCTCTCTATCTGCTTCTTTCGTTCTCTCCTTCAAAGCTCCCACAATTCACTTGGAGCTTCATTCAACTGTTTCGCAGCCCACACGGGAGAACGCGACTAACTTGTGGTAGCCGCGTTGCCGTGGTAACGGGAAGCAGAATCACCACCACGTGACGTAGCCGCTAACTTCTAGGAGAGGTGAGGGCGGCCCTCTGAGGCTGCTGGTGGTGGCCGAGGTAGCCGCTGCCGCACACACGCACACGACGACCCGTTACATATCATCGGGCCCTCTCGACGATGCACAGGCAGCATTTCACTCCCGGTGCGAGGATTCGGACGTTTGTTGACGCTTATGTTCGGGCAAATCCCCGCTATTGACAGATGGACACCAGGTAAAGCAATACTTGTGGAGCAAATCACTTCTCTTTGGACTTACTGTGTACAACAGTTTTAGACTTCTGAGATTCTTCTGGTGAATGTAAGTAATAAAATTAATATGTGATATGTTTAAAAGGCCATTAGGCCGTACTTAATGTGTGCTCATGTTCATCGTATAGACGTTCGTCTCAAGGAAGAAGAGGTCGAACAACGAAGTTTAAACACAGAACAGAAACTTAAAAATATCCTAACTAGTATAGTAGCTAGATAGATTACCTAATTATCCTACTACCTGGCATATTTTTTATACATGGATAAGATATCTGATGGTTGGGGAACTAAATTAAAGCTATGGATTATTTTACCACTTGAGGGGAAAGAGTGGTGCAAAATAATTGAGTTTGTTTAGATTTCGGGGAATAAAATAAATAAATTAGTTTTGTCCTGATTGTAGAATAAAAAAATGAGTTTCGTCCAAATGGGAGAATAATAGGGTAAATTTTGTGATAGTAGAAAGAATAAAAAGAGGTTTTCCAAGCGGGGGAATAAAAAATGAGTTTGAGAAAGTGGGTAGAATATAGGAATGAATTTTGTCCAAGTGCATGAATAAAAGAATGACCTCGCCCAATTGAGGGCACAATAGAGAGAATTTTGTGATAGCGGGAAGAATAAAAAATGAGTTTTGTTCAAGTGGAGGGTTATAAAAATGAAGTTTCTGAAATTGGGGAGAATTCAAGAATAAGGTTTTCCCAAAAGAATAAGTTTTGTAGAGGTGCATGAATAAAGGGATGACTTCGCCCAAGTGGAATAATAAAAAAATTAATGGGGAGTTAAGTGGGAATTGAAAGATGAGTTTTGTCCAAGTGAAGGATTATAAGAATAAAGTTTGTGAAAATGGGGGAATACAAGAATGAGGTTTTCCCCAAGTGGGGATGGGCAGAATAAATGAATGAGTTTTGGCAAGGTCCATGAATAAAAGAATGACTTTGTCCAAATGGAATAATAGGAGAATAACTTTTATGCAAGTTCAGAAAATAAAAGAAAGTTTCATGAAAGTGAGGATAATAAAAGAAAGTTTTGTCCTAGTACATGAATAAAAGAATGATTCTGTTCAAATGGTTTGTGTTGTTTTACCTCTGAGCGGCACTTATTTTGCACGCCATGGGCTAAATGGTCAGATCACAAGGACCCCGAAGGCTCAGAGAAGGTTGGGACCCACTGGAACGGTTGCTGGGAGACAGATGGTAGCCTCCCGTCAAGGCCATCCAGCGTGTTCTTTAATATGCACAGGTTTTGGCTCTACCATACACGGGGCCACGGCTTAACGTCCCATTCGACGGACGGTGGTCTTTCTAAGCCCATCGGTGTCTCCTACTGGGCCGTGAGTTTCCGGAGACAAATCTCAACGCTGACCCAGCTGGGACTCGAACCTGGGAACTACAGATTATGAGCCTGGGGCGCTACCGACTGAGCCACCCCCGTTCCTGCACAAATGGAATAATAAAACAATGAGTTTTATGAAAGGGGGGAGAATATAAGAATGAGTTTTGTCCAGGTTTTGAGAACAAAATAAAAAGTTTTTTTTTCCAAGTGATGATATTAAGGAATGAAATTTGTGAAAGGGAGTACAATAAAGGAATGAGTATTATGAAAGTGGGTAGAACAAAAGGATGAGTTTTGTCCAAGTGGTAAGAAAAGAAGAAGGAGTTTTATGCGAGTGTTAGGACTAAAAGAATGAACGTTAGGAAAGTAAAGAGAATTCAATAAGGAATTTGACTCAATGTGGAAAATAAAAGAATGAGTTTTTGTCCGAATGGAGAAATGAAAGAATACGTTTGTGGAAGTGGGTAGAATGAGTGAGTTGGAAAATGAGTTGGGTTGTTTTACGTCTGAGCGGCACTTTTTTGCACGCCATGGGCTAAATGGCCAGGTCACAAGAACCCCGAATGCTCAGAGAAGGTTGTGGGAGGGGACCCACTGGAACAGCTGTTAGGAGACAGATGGTAGCCTCCCGTCAAGGCCATCCAGCCTGTTCTTTAACGTGCACAGAGTATGGCTCTCTCCCGCACAGGGGGCCACGGCTTAACGTCCCATCATACGGACGGCGGTCTTTCCAAGCCCATCGGTGGGTAGAAAAAGAATGATTTTTGTGAAAGTGGAGAGAATGAAGGAATGAGTTTTTCCAAGTGGTGTGAATAAAGAATGCGTTTTGCCCCCAATAGGGAGGTGATAATATAAAAGAGTGAGTTTTGTTCAGGTGACGCATAATAAAGAAATTGATTTTATCGCCGCTGGGAGGAGAGCAAAAGGAAATAAAAGGTATTGTCCAAATAAGGGAAAAAAATTGAAGAATGGATTTCGTCAAGATGGGATAAATCGCTTTACCCAACGGAGGGAGAAGGGGAGCTCAGCCAGCAAAATAAATGAATGGCTTTTGCTCAGGTTGGAGGAAAATAAAAGAATCAGTTCTGAAAAATGGAGAACAGGGTAAAAACAAGATTGGATCTCACCAGCCTGTAATGCCCATTCCTTGAAGGATGGATTCATGGACTCGTGCGGTTTTCGCCATACCCTGATCATTCCAGCCAGCAACGTGAAACAGCAAAGAACCCGAATTAATCAGACCAGATGACATTTTTCCGATAGCGTGTCCTATAGGGCTTGTGTTCTCTTGCTCCCTGCAACCCGCGGTTTCTTGTTTTTTCGCTCATAGAATTGGAATCCGGTAAAGGTCATCGCCTGCCATTTCCCATCTTTGACAAGACGAGTTATGCGTTCTGATGTGCCTCTTGCGTCACCACTGTTACTCTCGACTCTTATTTGATTGACTGATTGTGACCCGTCTGTGACTCTGCCGTGTCATGTCAGTCTCCCTCGGCCGTTTTCATCAGTGAGCTGTTACCCACCACAGGACTGCCGCTGACTCAATATTTTTTTGGCTGCTGGACCGTTCTCGATACCCTAGAGTTGTTTGTTTAGGTTGTTTTAACTCTGAGCGGCACTTCTTTGCACACTATAGGCTAAATGGTCAGGTCACATGGACCTCGAAGGCTCAGAGAAGGTTGGGGGAGTGGTTGGGTTGTTTTACCTCTGAGCGGCACTTTTTTGCACTCCATGGGCTAAATGGCCAGATCATATGGACCCCGAAAGCTCAGAGAAGGTTGGGGGAGGGTACCCACTGGAACAGCTGTTGGGAGACAGATGGTAGCCTCCCGTCAAGGCCATCCAGCGTGTTCTTTAACGTGCACAGGGTATGGCTCTCCCGTATACAGGGCCACGGTTTAACGTCCCATCCGACGTACAGTCGCTCAAAAAAGTATCCGAACATTATGGTTGATTACAGAATTCAGAAAAAATATTTGGCAAAGTGTTTTTAGAAATTAGTGTCACGTGACACGAAGGTTGCCAGATCACTAATTTCTAAAAAAACGTTGCCAGATATTTTTTCTGAATTCTGTAATCAACCATAGTGTTCGGATATTTTTTGAGCGACTGTACAGCGGCCTTTCCACGCCCATCAGTATCCCCTACTGACCGTAGGCAGGGCAAGGAGTTTTGCGGAGATAAATCTCAACGCTGAATCAGCTGGGACTCGAACCTAGGAACTACAGATTACGAGCCTCGATACCCTCGGGAGACACGGTTATGGATGAATACTAGGACTGTCAAGTTTTTTATTTTGCCAAATAATGACAATGGTACAATTTACTTTTGAAAATTTTGCTATTCTTATTTTCTTTTACCTACAGAGCGTATATCTAAATAATTATTTGACATAATATCACTTAACAAGTCATTTTTTTGCATTTCATTGAACAGGGTGTACCATTTAAAGCGCAACTCAAAGAACAGACCATGTTTTTTAGAGAAAATATTGTAATACTAGTGAAATAATAAGGTGCAAAAAATTGGTTTTACCGTGAGTGGGATTCCCACGTCTCTTAGACGATGACAGTGTAGTGGTTAGCATAACTGGCATGTTTCCAGGAAACATGTGTTCGAATCCCATTCACGGCAAAACCAAAATTTCCAGCTTATTATTCCATGAGTTCCATGTCTAGAAGACATATCCCGTAATTGTTTATTACTGAAAAACTAATATTAGGTTTCCATACGATGAGGTGGTCGCTCATACTGTGAACAGCTTTCTTCCAAGACTTCTTTGGAGATGCATTGTCCGGAGGGGCCTTTGGCCACTACAATCCCCAAACCTCATATCACCCAACTTTTATCTGTGGGAATATCTTAAAGAAAGAGTCTATCGCTATAACCTACGATAACTGGAGGAACTTAAACATAACTTTGAACAGACGGTTGCTGGAACTGACAAAAACAAAAACTCTTCGAAAAGTTGCCAAAACACTGTAAAAATGTTGATGCTTGTCTTCATGAAGTTAGTATACATTTTCAACATTTGCTGTAATTGTGCTGAAACTTGTTTAACACATTTATATCCCTGGTACTTT
Organism: Ryuthela nishihirai; assembly: GCA_038380435.1. Taxonomy (NCBI): domain Eukaryota; kingdom Metazoa; phylum Arthropoda; class Arachnida; order Araneae; family Heptathelidae; genus Ryuthela; species Ryuthela nishihirai. The sequence continues at coordinate 56,725 of JAWZYU010000758.1, forward strand.
GAAAATATATGATACACATTGGATTGGATTGTTTTACCTCTGAGCGGCACTTTTTTGCACACCATGGGCTAAATGGCAGGTCACATGGACTCCGAAGGCTCAGAGAAGGTTGGGGGAGGGGACCCACTGGAACAGCTGCTGGGAGACAGATGGTAGCCTCCCGTCAAGGCCATCCAGCGTGTTCTTTAGCGTACACAGGGTATGGTTTTCCCGCACACGGGGCCACGGCTTAAAGTCCAATCCGACGGACAGCGGCCTTTCCAAGCCCATCGGTGTCCCCTGCTGATCGTGGGCAGGGCGGGGATTTTTGCGGAAATAAATCTCAACGCTGACCCAGCTGAGACTCGAACCTGGGAACTACAGATTACGAGCCTGGCGCGCTACCGACTGAGCCACCCCCGCCCCTATATTATACACAGCATTGGATTGAGTTTTAAGTGGTGCATCCCGTATTATAAAAAATTTACATGCTAATCCTACGTTCTAAGTGAAACATAAGCTGCTTTGCTAAATTAATGTTACTTAATGATTGATGGCTCTTTCTAAGATCGGGTGTGAAGGAAAGAGGATGTGTAATCGTTTCATCACAATCATTCTCCAATCCACAATAGTTCAGAAAAAGGGAATATCCTTTCCAAGAAAGGACAATTGGACTATCTTAACCCTCCTCCGTTTGCGACCAACCACTATATTGTCAACCAACGTTTTTTTCTGAAATCCGAAAGCGAATTCATATATGAAGCAGTTGCGCCAAACGGTGACGTCAGACAGACATGATTAGAAATCTTATCTTCATATCTTTCTTTAATAGTTTAAGACGCTTTCTCTGGGGAATTACCTAAAACGAAAATTCGCCCATTTTAAAAAAAAGAGCTCTTGTTTGTTGTATTAAACGGAAAATGGTGGACCCGCTCACGTTCCTTGTTCTGCAACGCAACATATTCCATGTCTCGTTTCCCAAAACCACTTTAGAATTTGTAAAATTTCCTTCCTTCCGCGATTTTAATCAAAGAAAGGAACAACATTATTTCAGAAAAAGGAAACCAGATTTTAGAACCTGCAAAATTTCCTTTCTTCCGCGATTTTCATCAAAGAAAGGAACGACATTATTTCAGAAAAAGGAAACTAGATTTCAGAACCTGCAAAATTTCCTTTCTTCCGCGATTTTCATCAAAGAAAGGAAAACATTATTTCAGAAAAAGGAAATCAGATTTTAGAACCTGCAAAAATTCCTTTCTTCCGCGATTTTCATCAAAGAAAAGAACAACATTATTTCAGAGAAAGGAAACCAGATTTTAGAACCTGCAAAATTTCCTTTCTTCCGCGATTTTCATCAAAGAAAGGAAAAACATTATTTCAGAAAAAGGAAACCAGATTTTAGAACGTGCAAAATTTCCTTTCTTCCGCGATTGTCATCAAAGAAAGGGAAAACATTATTTCAGAAAAAGGAAAACAGATTTTAGAACCAGCAAAATTACCTTTCTTCCGCGATTTTAATCAAAGAAAGGAACAACATTACTTCAGAAAAAGGAAACCAGATTTTAGAACCTGCAAAATTTCCTTTCTTCCGCGATTTTAATCAAAGAAAGGAACAACATTACTTCAGATAAAGGAAACCAGATTTTAGAACCTGCAAAATTTCCTTTCTTTCGTGATTTTAATCAAAGAAAGGAACAACATTATTTCAGAAAAAGGAAACCAGATTTTAGAACCTGCAAAATTTCCTTTCTTCCGCGATTTTCATCAAAGAAAGGAACAACATTATTTCAGAAAAAGGAAACCAGATTTTAGAACGTGCAAAATTTCCTTTCTTCCTCGATTTTAATCAAAGAAAGGAACAACATTACTTCAGATAAAGGAAACCAGATTTTAGAACCTGCAAAATTTCCTTTCTTTCGTGATTTTAATCAAAGAAAGGAACAACATTATTTCAGAAAAAGGAAACCAGATTTTAGAACCTGCAAAATTTCCTTTCTTCCGCGATTTTCATTAAAGAAAGGAACAACATTATTTCAGAAAAAGGAAATCAGATTTTAGAACCTGCAAAATTTCCTTTCTTCAGCGATTTTAATCAAAGAAAGGAACAACATTACTTCAGAAAAAGGAAACCAGATTTTAGAACCTGCAAAATTTCCTTTCTTCCGCGATTTTCATCAAAGAAAGGAAAACATTATTTCAGAAAAAGGAAATCAGATTTTAGAACCTGCAAAAATTCCTTTCTTCCGCGATTTTCATCAAAGAAAAGAACAACATTACTTCAGAAAAAGGAAACCAGATTTTAGAACCTGCAAAATTTCCTTTCTTCCGCGATTTTCATTAAAGAAAAGAACAACATTATTTCAGAGAAAGGAAACCAGATTTTAGAACCTGCAAAATGTCCTTTCTTCCGCGATTTTCATCAAAGAAAGGAACAACATTACTTCAGATAAAGGAAACCAGATTTTAGAACCTGCAAAATTTCCTTTCTTTCGTGATTTTAATCAAAGAAAGGAACAACATTATTTCAGAAAAAGGAAACCAGATTTTAGAACCTGCAAAATTTCCTTTCTTCCGCGATTTTCATCAAAGAAAGGAACAACATTATTTCAGAAAAAGGAAATCAGATTTTAGAACGTGCAAAAATTCCTTTCTTCCGCGATTTTCATTAAAGAAAAGAACAACATTATTTCAGAGAAAGGAAACCAGATTTTAGAACCTGCAAAATGTCCTTTCTTCCGCGATTTTCATCAAAGAAAGGAACAACATTACTTCAGAGAAAGGAAACCAGATTTTAGAACCAGCAAAATTTCCTTTCTTTCGTAAATTTAATCAAAGAAAGGAACAACATTATTTCAGAAAAAGGAAACCAGATTTTAGAACCTGCAAAATGTCCTTTCTTCCGCGATTTTCATCAAAGAAAGGAACAACATTATTTCAGAAAAAGGAAACCAGATTTTAGAACCTGCAAAAATTCCTTTCTTCCGCGATTTTCATTAAAGAAAAGAACAACATTATTTCAGAGAAAGGAAACCAGATTTTAGAACCTGCAAAATGTCCTTTCTTCCGCGATTTTCATCAAAGAAAGGAACAACATTACTTCAGATAAAGGAAACCAGATTTTAGAACCTGCAAAATTTCCTTTCTTTCGTGATTTTAATCAAAGAAAGGAACAACATTATTTCAGAAAAAGGAAACCAGATTTTAGAACCTGCAAAATTTCCTTTCTTCCGCGATTTTCATCAAAGAAAGGAACAACATTATTTCAGAAAAAGGAAACCAGATTTTGGAACCTGCAAAAATTCCTTTCTTCCGCGATTTTAATCAAAGAAAAGAACAACATTATTTCAGAAAAAGGAAATCAGATTTTAGAACCTGCAAAATTTCCTTTCTTCCGCGATTTTAATCAAAGAAAGGAACAACATTACTTCAGAAAAAGGAAACCAGATTTTAGAACCTGCAAAATTTCCTTTCTTCCGCGATTTTCATCAAAGAAAGGAAAACATTATTTCAGAAAAAGGAAATCAGATTTTAGAACCTGCAAAAATTCCTTTCTTCCGCGATTTTCCTCAAAGAAAAGAACAACATTATTTCAGAAAAAGGAAATCAGATTTTAGAACCTGCAAAAATTCCTTTCTTCCGCGATTTTCATCAAAGAAAAGAACAACATTATTTCAGAGAAAGGAAACCAGATTTTAGAACCTGCAAAATGTCCTTTCTTCCGCGATTTTCATCAAAGAAAGGAAAAACATTATTTCAGAAAAAGGAAACCAGATTTTAGAACGTGCAAAATTTTATTTCTTCCGCGATTGTCATCAAAGAAAGGGAAAACATTATTTCAGAAAAAGGAAAACAGATTTTAGAACCAGCAAAATTACCTTTCTTCCGCGATTTTAATCAAAGAAAGGAACAACATTACTTCAGAAAAAGGAAACCAGATTTTAGAACCTGCAAAATTTCCTTTCTTCCGCGATTTTAATCAAAGAAAGGAACAACATTACTTCAGATAAAGGAAACCAGATTTTAGAACCTGCAAAATTTCCTTTCTTTCGTGATTTTAATCAAAGAAAGGAACAACATTATTTCAGAAAAAGGAAACCAGATTTTAGAACCTGCAAAATTTCCTTTCTTCCGCGATTTTCATCAAAGAAAGGAACAACATTATTTCAGAAAAAGGAAACCAGATTTTAGAACGTGCAAAATTTCCTTTCTTCCTCGATTTTAATCAAAGAAAGGAACAACATTACTTCAGATAAAGGAAACCAGATTTTAGAACCTGCAAAATTTCCTTTCTTTCGTGATTTTAATCAAAGAAAGGAACAACATTATTTCAGAAAAAGGAAACCAGATTTTAGAACCTGCAAAATTTCCTTTCTTCCGCGATTTTCATCAAAGAAAGGAACAACATTATTTCAGAAAAAGGAAATCAGATTTTAGAACCTGCAAAATTTCCTTTCTTCCGCGATTTTAATCAAAGAAAGGAACAACATTACTTCAGAAAAAGGAAACCAGATTTTAGAACCTGCAAAATTTCCTTTCTTCCGCGATTTTCATCAAAGAAAGGAAAACATTATTTCAGAAAAAGGAAATCAGATTTTAGAACCTGCAAAAATTCCTTTCTTCCGCGATTTTCATCAAAGAAAAGAACAACATTATTTCAGAAAAAGGAAATCAGATTTTAGAACCTGCAAAAATTCCTTTCTTCCGCGATTTTCATTAAAGAAAAGAACAGCATTATTTCAGAGAAAGGAAACCAGATTTTAGAACCTGCAAAATGTCCTTTCTTCCGCGATTTTCATCAAAGAAAGGAACAACATTATTTCAGAAAAAGGAAACCAGATTTTAGAACCTGCAAAAATTCCTTTCTTCCGCGATTTTCATTAAAGAAAAGAACAACATTATTTCAGAGAAAGGAAACCAGATTTTAGAACCTGCAAAATGTCCTTTCTTCCGCGATTTTCATCAAAGAAAGGAACAACATTACTTCAGATAAAGGAAACCAGATTTTAGAACCTGCAAAATTTCCTTTCTTTCGTGATTTTAATCAAAGAAAGGAACAACATTATTTCAGAAAAAGGAAATCAGATTTTAGAACGTGCAAAAATTCCTTTCTTCCGCGATTTTCATTAAAGAAAAGAACAACATTATTTCAGAGAAAGGAAACCAGATTTTAGAACCTGAAAAATGTCCTTTCTTCCGCGATTTTCATCAAAGAAAGGAACAACATTACTTCAGAAAAAGGAAACCAGATTTTAGAACCTGCAAAATTTCCTTTCTTTCGTGATTTTAATCAAAGAAAGGAACAACATTATTTCAGAAAAAGGAAACCAGATTTTAGAACCTGCAAAATGTCCTTTCTTCCGCGATTTTCATCAAAGAAAGGAACAACATTATTTCAGAAAAAGGAAACCAGATTTTAGAACCTGCAAAAATTCCTTTCTTCCGCGATTTTCATTAAAGAAAAGAACAACATTATTTCAGAGAAAGGAAACCAGATTTTAGAACCTGCAAAATTTCCTTTCTTTCGTGATTTTAATCAAAGAAAGGAACAACATTATTTCAGAAAAAGGAAACCAGATTTTAGAACCTGCAAAATGTCCTTTCTTCCGCGATTATCATCAAAGAAAGGAACAACATTACTTCAGATAAAGGAAACCAGATTTTAGAACCTGCAAAATTTCCTTTCTTTCGTGATTTTAATCAAAGAAAGGAACAACATTATTTCAGAAAAAGGAAACCAGATTTTAGAACCTGCAAAATTTCCTTTCTTCCGCGATTTTCATCAAAGAAAGGAACAACATTATTTCAGAAAAAGGAAACCAGATTTTAGAACCTGCAAAAATTCCTTTCTTCCGCGATTTTAATCAAAGAAAAGAACAACATTATTTCAGAAAAAGGAAATCAGATTTTAGAACCTGCAAAATTTCCTTTCTTCCGCGATTTTAATCAAAGAAAGGAACAACACTACTTCAGAAAAAGGAAACCAGATTTTAGAACCTGCAAAATTTCCTTTCTTCCGCGATTTTCATCAAAGAAAGGAAAACATTATTTCAGAAAAAGGAAATCAGATTTTAGAACCTGCAAAAATTCCTTTCTTCCGCGATTTTCCTCAAAGAAAAGAACAACATTATTTCAGAAAAAGGAAATCAGATTTTAGAACCTGCAAAAATTCCTTTCTTCCGCGATTTTCATCAAAGAAAAGAACAACATTATTTCAGAGAAAGGAAACCAGATTTTAGAACCTGCAAAATGTCCTTTCTTCCGCGATTTTCATCAAAGAAAGGAAAAACATTATTTCAGAAAAAGGAAACCAGATTTTAGAACGTGCAAAATTTTATTTCTTCCGCGATTGTCATCAAAGAAAGGGAAAACATTATTTCAGAAAAAGGAAAACAGATTTTAGAACCAGCAAAATTACCTTTCTTCCGCGATTTTAATCAAAGAAAGGAACAACATTACTTCAGAAAAAGGAAACCAGATTTTAGAACCTGCAAAATTTCCTTTCTTCCGCGATTTTAATCAAAGAAAGGAACAACATTACTTCAGATAAAGGAAACCAGATTTTAGAACCTGCAAAATTTCCTTTCTTTCGTGATTTTAATCAAAGAAAGGAACAACATTATTTCAGAAAAAGGAAACCAGATTTTAGAACCTGCAAAATTTCCTTTCTTCCGCGATTTTCATCAAAGAAAGGAACAACATTATTTCAGAAAAAGGAAACCAGATTTTAGAACGTGCAAAATTTCCTTTCTTCCTCGATTTTAATCAAAGAAAGGAACAACATTACTTCAGATAAAGGAAACCAGATTTTAGAACCTGCAAAATTTCCTTTCTTTCGTGATTTTAATCAAAGAAAGGAACAACATTATTTCAGAAAAAGGAAACCAGATTTTAGAACCTGCAAAATTTCCTTTCTTCCGCGATTTTCATCAAAGAAAGGAACAACATTATTTCAGAAAAAGGAAATCAGATTTTAGAACCTGCAAAAATTCCTTTCTTCCGCGATTTTCATCAAAGAAAAGAACAACATTACTTCAGAAAAAGGAAACCAGATTTTAGAACCTGCAAAATTTCCTTTCTTCCGCGATTTTCATTAAAGAAAAGAACAACATTATTTCAGAGAAAGGAAACCAGATTTTAGAACCTGCAAAATGTCCTTTCTTCCGCGATTTTCATCAAAGAAAGGAACAACATTACTTCAGATAAAGGAAACCAGATTTTAGAACCTGCAAAATTTCCTTTCTTTCGTGATTTTAATCAAAGAAAGGAACAACATTATTTCAGAAAAAGGAAACCAGATTTTAGAACCTGCAAAATTTCCTTTCTTCCGCGATTTTCATCAAAGAAAGGAACAACATTATTTCAGAAAAAGGAAATCAGATTTTAGAACGTGCAAAAATTCCTTTCTTCCGCGATTTTCATTAAAGAAAAGAACAACATTATTTCAGAGAAAGGAAACCAGATTTTAGAACCTGCAAAATGTCCTTTCTTCCGCGATTTTCATCAAAGAAAGGAACAACATTACTTCAGAGAAAGGAAACCAGATTTTAGAACCAGCAAAATTTCCTTTCTTTCGTAAATTTAATCAAAGAAAGGAACAACATTATTTCAGAAAAAGGAAACCAGATTTTAGAACCTGCAAAATGTCCTTTCTTCCGCGATTTTCATCAAAGAAAGGAACAACATTATTTCAGAAAAAGGAAACCAGATTTTAGAACCTGCAAAAATTCCTTTCTTCCGCGATTTTCATTAAAGAAAAGAACAACATTATTTCAGAGAAAGGAAACCAGATTTTAGAACCTGCAAAATGTCCTTTCTTCCGCGATTTTCATCAAAGAAAGGAACAACATTACTTCAGATAAAGGAAACCAGATTTTAGAACCTGCAAAATTTCCTTTCTTTCGTGATTTTAATCAAAGAAAGGAACAACATTATTTCAGAAAAAGGAAACCAGATTTTAGAACCTGCAAAATTTCCTTTCTTCCGCGATTTTCATCAAAGAAAGGAACAACATTATTTCAGAAAAAGGAAACCAGATTTTGGAACCTGCAAAAATTCCTTTCTTCCGCGATTTTAATCAAAGAAAAGAACAACATTATTTCAGAAAAAGGAAATCAGATTTTAGAACCTGCAAAATTTCCTTTCTTCCGCGATTTTAATCAAAGAAAGGAACAACATTACTTCAGAAAAAGGAAACCAGATTTTAGAACCTGCAAAATTTCCTTTCTTCCGCGATTTTCATCAAAGAAAGGAAAACATTATTTCAGAAAAAGGAAATCAGATTTTAGAACCTGCAAAAATTCCTTTCTTCCGCGATTTTCCTCAAAGAAAAGAACAACATTATTTCAGAAAAAGGAAATCAGATTTTAGAACCTGCAAAAATTCCTTTCTTCCGCGATTTTCATCAAAGAAAAGAACAACATTATTTCAGAGAAAGGAAACCAGATTTTAGAACCTGCAAAATGTCCTTTCTTCCGCGATTTTCATCAAAGAAAGGAAAAACATTATTTCAGAAAAAGGAAACCAGATTTTAGAACGTGCAAAATTTTATTTCTTCCGCGATTGTCATCAAAGAAAGGGAAAACATTATTTCAGAAAAAGGAAAACAGATTTTAGAACCAGCAAAATTACCTTTCTTCCGCGATTTTAATCAAAGAAAGGAACAACATTACTTCAGAAAAAGGAAACCAGATTTTAGAACCTGCAAAATTTCCTTTCTTCCGCGATTTTAATCAAAGAAAGGAACAACATTACTTCAGATAAAGGAAACCAGATTTTAGAACCTGCAAAATTTCCTTTCTTTCGTGATTTTAATCAAAGAAAGGAACAACATTATTTCAGAAAAAGGAAACCAGATTTTAGAACCTGCAAAATTTCCTTTCTTCCGCGATTTTCATCAAAGAAAGGAACAACATTATTTCAGAAAAAGGAAACCAGATTTTAGAACGTGCAAAATTTCCTTTCTTCCTCGATTTTAATCAAAGAAAGGAACAACATTACTTCAGATAAAGGAAACCAGATTTTAGAACCTGCAAAATTTCCTTTCTTTCGTGATTTTAATCAAAGAAAGGAACAACATTATTTCAGAAAAAGGAAACCAGATTTTAGAACCTGCAAAATTTCCTTTCTTCCGCGATTTTCATCAAAGAAAGGAACAACATTATTTCAGAAAAAGGAAATCAGATTTTAGAACCTGCAAAATTTCCTTTCTTCCGCGATTTTAATCAAAGAAAGGAACAACATTACTTCAGAAAAAGGAAACCAGATTTTAGAACCTGCAAAATTTCCTTTCTTCCGCGATTTTCATCAAAGAAAGGAAAACATTATTTCAGAAAAAGGAAATCAGATTTTAGAACCTGCAAAAATTCCTTTCTTCCGCGATTTTCATCAAAGAAAAGAACAACATTATTTCAGAAAAAGGAAATCAGATTTTAGAACCTGCAAAAATTCCTTTCTTCCGCGATTTTCATTAAAGAAAAGAACAGCATTATTTCAGAGAAAGGAAACCAGATTTTAGAACCTGCAAAATGTCCTTTCTTCCGCGATTTTCATCAAAGAAAGGAACAACATTATTTCAGAAAAAGGAAACCAGATTTTAGAACCTGCAAAAATTCCTTTCTTCCGCGATTTTCATTAAAGAAAAGAACAACATTATTTCAGAGAAAGGAAACCAGATTTTAGAACCTGCAAAATGTCCTTTCTTCCGCGATTTTCATCAAAGAAAGGAACAACATTACTTCAGATAAAGGAAACCAGATTTTAGAACCTGCAAAATTTCCTTTCTTTCGTGATTTTAATCAAAGAAAGGAACAACATTATTTCAGAAAAAGGAAATCAGATTTTAGAACGTGCAAAAATTCCTTTCTTCCGCGATTTTCATTAAAGAAAAGAACAACATTATTTCAGAGAAAGGAAACCAGATTTTAGAACCTGAAAAATGTCCTTTCTTCCGCGATTTTCATCAAAGAAAGGAACAACATTACTTCAGAAAAAGGAAACCAGATTTTAGAACCTGCAAAATTTCCTTTCTTTCGTGATTTTAATCAAAGAAAGGAACAACATTATTTCAGAAAAAGGAAACCAGATTTTAGAACCTGCAAAATGTCCTTTCTTCCGCGATTTTCATCAAAGAAAGGAACAACATTATTTCAGAAAAAGGAAACCAGATTTTAGAACCTGCAAAAATTCCTTTCTTCCGCGATTTTCATTAAAGAAAAGAACAACATTATTTCAGAGAAAGGAAACCAGATTTTAGAACCTGCAAAATTTCCTTTCTTTCGTGATTTTAATCAAAGAAAGGAACAACATTATTTCAGAAAAAGGAAACCAGATTTTAGAACCTGCAAAATGTCCTTTCTTCCGCGATTATCATCAAAGAAAGGAACAACATTACTTCAGATAAAGGAAACCAGATTTTAGAACCTGCAAAATTTCCTTTCTTTCGTGATTTTAATCAAAGAAAGGAACAACATTATTTCAGAAAAAGGAAACCAGATTTTAGAACCTGCAAAATTTCCTTTCTTCCGCGATTTTCATCAAAGAAAGGAACAACATTATTTCAGAAAAAGGAAACCAGATTTTAGAACCTGCAAAAATTCCTTTCTTCCGCGATTTTAATCAAAGAAAAGAACAACATTATTTCAGAAAAAGGAAATCAGATTTTAGAACCTGCAAAATTTCCTTTCTTCCGCGATTTTAATCAAAGAAAGGAACAACATTACTTCAGAAAAAGGAAACCAGATTTTAGAACCTGCAAAATTTCCTTTCTTCCGCGATTTTCATCAAAGAAAGGAAAACATTATTTCAGAAAAAGGAAATCAGATTTTAGAACCTGCAAAAATTCCTTTCTTCCGCGATTTTCCTCAAAGAAAAGAACAACATTATTTCAGAAAAAGGAAATCAGATTTTAGAACCTGCAAAAATTCCTTTCTTCCGCGATTTTCATCAAAGAAAAGAACAACATTATTTCAGAGAAAGGAAACCAGATTTTAGAACCTGCAAAATGTCCTTTCTTCCGCGATTTTCATCAAAGAAAGGAAAAACATTATTTCAGAAAAAGGAAACCAGATTTTAGAACGTGCAAAATTTTATTTCTTCCGCGATTGTCATCAAAGAAAGGGAAAACATTATTTCAGAAAAAGGAAAACAGATTTTAGAACCAGCAAAATTACCTTTCTTCCGCGATTTTAATCAAAGAAAGGAACAACATTACTTCAGAAAAAGGAAACCAGATTTTAGAACCTGCAAAATTTCCTTTCTTCCGCGATTTTAATCAAAGAAAGGAACAACATTACTTCAGATAAAGGAAACCAGATTTTAGAACCTGCAAAATTTCCTTTCTTTCGTGATTTTAATCAAAGAAAGGAACAACATTATTTCAGAAAAAGGAAACCAGATTTTAGAACCTGCAAAATTTCCTTTCTTCCGCGATTTTCATCAAAGAAAGGAACAACATTATTTCAGAAAAAGGAAACCAGATTTTAGAACGTGCAAAATTTCCTTTCTTCCTCGATTTTAATCAAAGAAAGGAACAACATTACTTCAGATAAAGGAAACCAGATTTTAGAACCTGCAAAATTTCCTTTCTTTCGTGATTTTAATCAAAGAAAGGAACAACATTATTTCAGAAAAAGGAAACCAGATTTTAGAACCTGCAAAATTTCCTTTCTTCCGCGATTTTCATCAAAGAAAGGAACAACATTATTTCAGAAAAAGGAAATCAGATTTTAGAACCTGCAAAATTTCCTTTCTTCCGCGATTTTAATCAAAGAAAGGAACAACATTACTTCAGAAAAAGGAAACCAGATTTTAGAACCTGCAAAATTTCCTTTCTTCCGCGATTTTCATCAAAGAAAGGAAAACATTACTTCAGATAAAGGAAACCAGATTTTAGAACCTGCCAAATTTCCTTTCTTTCGTGATTTTAATCAAAGAAAGGAACAACATTATTTCAGAAAAAGGAAACCAGATTTTAGAACCTGCAAAATTTCCTTTCTTCCGCGATTTTCATCAAAGAAAGGAACAACATTATTTCAGAAAAAGGAAACCAGATTTTAGAACCTGCAAAAATTCCTTTCTTCCGCGATTTTAATCAAAGAAAAGAACAACATTATTTCAGAAAAAGGAAATCAGATTTTAGAACCTGCAAAATTTCCTTTCTTCCGCGATTTTAATCAAAGAAAGGAACAACATTACTTCAGAAAAAGGAAACCAGATTTTAGAACCTGCAAAATTTCCTTTCTTCCGCGATTTTCATCAAAGAAAGGAAAACATTATTTCAGAAAAAGGAAATCAGATTTTAGAACCTGCAAAAATTCCTTTCTTCCGCGATTTTCCTCAAAGAAAAGAACAACATTATTTCAGAAAAAGGAAATCAGATTTTAGAACCTGCAAAAATTCCTTTCTTCCGCGATTTTCATCAAAGAAAAGAACAACATTATTTCAGAGAAAGGAAACCAGATTTTAGAACCTGCAAAATGTCCTTTCTTCCGCGATTTTCATCAAAGAAAGGAAAAACATTATTTCAGAAAAAGGAAACCAGATTTTAGAACGTGCAAAATTTTATTTCTTCCGCGATTGTCATCAAAGAAAGGGAAAACATTATTTCAGAAAAAGGAAAACAGATTTTAGAACCAGCAAAATTACCTTTCTTCCGCGATTTTAATCAAAGAAAGGAACAACATTACTTCAGAAAAAGGAAACCAGATTTTAGAACCTGCAAAATTTCCTTTCTTCCGCGATTTTAATCAAAGAAAGGAACAACATTACTTCAGATAAAGGAAACCAGATTTTAGAACCTGCAAAATTTCCTTTCTTTCGTGATTTTAATCAAAGAAAGGAACAACATTATTTCAGAAAAAGGAAACCAGATTTTAGAACCTGCAAAATTTCCTTTCTTCCGCGATTTTCATCAAAGAAAGGAACAACATTATTTCAGAAAAAGGAAACCAGATTTTAGAACGTGCAAAATTTCCTTTCTTCCTCGATTTTAATCAAAGAAAGGAACAACATTACTTCAGATAAAGGAAACCAGATTTTAGAACCTGCAAAATTTCCTTTCTTTCGTGATTTTAATCAAAGAAAGGAACAACATTATTTCAGAAAAAGGAAACCAGATTTTAGAACCTGCAAAATTTCCTTTCTTCCGCGATTTTCATCAAAGAAAGGAACAACATTATTTCAGAAAAAGGAAATCAGATTTTAGAACCTGCAAAATTTCCTTTCTTCCGCGATTTTAATCAAAGAAAGGAACAACATTACTTCAGAAAAAGGAAACCAGATTTTAGAACCTGCAAAATTTCCTTTCTTCCGCGATTTTCATCAAAGAAAGGAAAACATTATTTCAGAAAAAGGAAATCAGATTTTAGAACCTGCAAAAATTCCTTTCTTCCGCGATTTTAATCAAAGAAAAGAACAACATTATTTCAGAAAAAGGAAATCAGATTTTAGAACCTGCAAAATTTCCTTTCTTCCGCGATTTTAATCAAAGAAAGGAACAACATTACTTCAGAAAAAGGAAACCAGATTTTAGAACCTGCAAAATTTCCTTTCTTCCGCGATTTTCATCAAAGAAAGGAAAACATTATTTCAGAAAAAGGAAACCAGATTTTAGAACCTGCAAAATTACCTTTCTTCCGCGATTTTAATCAAAGAAAGGAACAACATTACTTCAGATAAAGGAAACCAGATTTTAGAACCTGCAAAATTTCCTTTCTTTCGTGATTTTAATCAAAGAAAGGAACAACATTATTTCAGAAAAAGGAAACCAGATTTTAGAACCTGCAAAATTTCCTTTCTTCCGCGATTTTCATCAAAGAAAGGAACAACATTATTTCAGAAAAAGGAAATCAGATTTTAGAACCTGCAAAATTTCCTTTCTTCCGCGATTTTAATCAAAGAAAGGAACAACATTACTTCAGAAAAAGGAAACCAGATTTTAGAACCTGCAAAATTTCCTTTCTTCCGCGATTTTCATCAAAGAAAGGAAAACATTACTTCAGATAAAGGAAACCAGATTTTAGAACCTGCAAAATTTCCTTTCTTTCGTGATTTTAATCAAAGAAAGGAACAACATTATTTCAGAAAAAGGAAACCAGATTTTAGAACCTGCAAAATTTCCTTTCTTCCGCGATTTTCATCAAAGAAAGGAACAACATTATTTCAGAAAAAGGAAACCAGATTTTAGAACCTGCAAAAATTCCTTTCTTCCGCGATTTTAATCAAAGAAAAGAACAACATTATTTCAGAAAAAGGAAATCAGATTTTAGAACCTGCAAAATTTCCTTTCTTCCGCGATTTTAATCAAAGAAAGGAACAACATTACTTCAGAAAAAGGAAACCAGATTTTAGAACCTGCAAAATTTCCTTTCTTCCGCGATTTTCATCAAAGAAAGGAAAACATTATTTCAGAAAAAGGAAATCAGATTTTAGAACCTGCAAAAATTCCTTTCTTCCGCGATTTTCCTCAAAGAAAAGAACAACATTATTTCAGAAAAAGGAAATCAGATTTTAGAACCTGCAAAAATTCCTTTCTTCCGCGATTTTCATCAAAGAAAAGAACAACATTATTTCAGAGAAAGGAAACCAGATTTTAGAACCTGCAAAATGTCCTTTCTTCCGCGATTTTCATCAAAGAAAGGAAAAACATTATTTCAGAAAAAGGAAACCAGATTTTAGAACGTGCAAAATTTTATTTCTTCCGCGATTGTCATCAAAGAAAGGGAAAACATTATTTCAGAAAAAGGAAAACAGATTTTAGAACCAGCAAAATTACCTTTCTTCCGCGATTTTAATCAAAGAAAGGAACAACATTACTTCAGAAAAAGGAAACCAGATTTTAGAACCTGCAAAATTTCCTTTCTTCCGCGATTTTAATCAAAGAAAGGAACAACATTACTTCAGATAAAGGAAACCAGATTTTAGAACCTGCAAAATTTCCTTTCTTTCGTGATTTTAATCAAAGAAAGGAACAACATTATTTCAGAAAAAGGAAACCAGATTTTAGAACCTGCAAAATTTCCTTTCTTCCGCGATTTTCATCAAAGAAAGGAACAACATTATTTCAGAAAAAGGAAACCAGATTTTAGAACGTGCAAAATTTCCTTTCTTCCTCGATTTTAATCAAAGAAAGGAACAACATTACTTCAGATAAAGGAAACCAGATTTTAGAACCTGCAAAATTTCCTTTCTTTCGTGATTTTAATCAAAGAAAGGAACAACATTATTTCAGAAAAAGGAAACCAGATTTTAGAACCTGCAAAATTTCCTTTCTTCCGCGATTTTCATCAAAGAAAGGAACAACATTATTTCAGAAAAAGGAAATCAGATTTTAGAACCTGCAAAATTTCCTTTCTTCCGCGATTTTAATCAAAGAAAGGAACAACATTACTTCAGAAAAAGGAAACCAGATTTTAGAACCTGCAAAATTTCCTTTCTTCCGCGATTTTCATCAAAGAAAGGAAAACATTATTTCAGAAAAAGGAAATCAGATTTTAGAACCTGCAAAAATTCCTTTCTTCCGCGATTTTAATCAAAGAAAAGAACAACATTATTTCAGAAAAAGGAAATCAGATTTTAGAACCTGCAAAATTTCCTTTCTTCCGCGATTTTAATCAAAGAAAGGAACAACATTACTTCAGAAAAAGGAAACCAGATTTTAGAACCTGCAAAATTTCCTTTCTTCCGCGATTTTCATCAAAGAAAGGAAAACATTATTTCAGAAAAAGGAAACCAGATTTTAGAACCTGCAAAATTACCTTTCTTCCGCGATTTTAATCAAAGAAAGGAACAACATTACTTCAGATAAAGGAAACCAGATTTTAGAACCTGCAAAATTTCCTTTCTTTCGTGATTTTAATCAAAGAAAGGAACAACATTATTTCAGAAAAAGGAAACCAGATTTTAGAACCTGCAAAATTTCCTTTCTTCCGCGATTTTCATCAAAGAAAGGAACAACATTATTTCAGAAAAAGGAAATCAGATTTTAGAACCTGCAAAATTTCCTTTCTTCCGCGATTTTAATCAAAGAAAGGAACAACATTACTTCAGAAAAAGGAAACCAGATTTTAGAACCTGCAAAATTTCCTTTCTTCCGCGATTTTCATCAAAGAAAGGAAAACATTATTTCAGAAAAAGGAAATCAGATTTTCGAACCTGCAAAAATTCCTTTCTTCCGCGATTTTCATCAAAGAAAAGAACAACATTATTTCAGAAAAAGGAAATCAGATTTTAGAACCTGCAAAAATTCCTTTCTTCCGCGATTTTCATCAAAGGAAAGAACAACATTATTTCAGAGAAAGGAAACCAGATTTTAGAACCTGCAAAATGTCCTTTCTTCCGCGATTTTCATCAAAGAAAGGAACAACATTATTTCAGAAAAAGGAAACCAGATTTTAGAACGTGCAAAATTTCCTTTCTTCCGCGATTTTCATCAAAGAAAGGGAAAACATTATTTCAGAAAAAGGAAACCAGATTTTAGAACCAGCAAAATTACCTTTCTTCCGCGATTTTAATCAAAGAAAGGGGCAATATTTTTTCAGATAAAGGAAACCAGATTTTAGAACCTGCAAAATTTCCTTTCTTTCGTGATTTTAATCAAAGAAAGGAACAACATTATTTCAGAAAAAGGAAACCAGATTTTAGAACCTGCAAAAATTCCTTTCTTCCGCGATTTTCATCAAAGAAAGGAACAACATTATTTCAGAAAAAGGAAATCAGATTTTAGAAGGTGCAAAATTTCCTTTCTTCCTCGATTTTAATCAAAGAAAGGAACAATATTATTTCAGAAAAAGGAAACCAGATTTTAGAACCTGCATAATTTCCTTGCTTCCGCGATTTTCATCAAAGAAAGGAACAACATTATTTCAGAAAAAGGAAACCAGATTTTAGAATCTGCAAAATTTCCTTTCTTCCGCGATTTTCATCAAAGAAAGGAACAATATTATTTCAGAAAAAGGGACTGCCTTTTCCGAGAAAGGACAATTGGCAAACTTAGTAAAATCTCCAGCATGTTTGCTTATCCTGAAATTCTTATACCAGCATTTCGGGATAAGCAACCCTACTGGTTCTCTGCGGGATAAACAACCCTACTGGTCTCATTTCTGGCCCACCTGGACTAGAATTGAGGTTTATCTCCTCTAATCTCCGCAGCCAGTTCTCGACCAGTGAGGGGCATTGATTGAGGGGAAAGGACACCGTCCGTCGGATATTAAACCGTTTTTTTCATGTGCGGGAGAGCCATACTCTGTACAGTCGCTCAAAAAAGTATCCCAACACTGTGGTTGATTACAGAATTCAGGAAAAAAATCTGGCAACGATCACGTGACACGAAGGTTGCCAGATCGCTAAGTTCTAAAAAAATGGTTGCCAGATATTTTTTCTGAATTCTGTAATCAACCATAGTGTTCGAATACTTTTTTGAGCGACTGTACATGTTAAAGAACACGCTGAATGCCCTTGATGAGAGGCTACTTCTGTCTCCTAACAACTGACCAGTCCAACTTCTCCCAACCTTTCTGGGGTGGGGGTGGCTCAGTCAGTAGCATGCCAGACTCGTAATCTGTAGTTCACAGGTTCGAGTCCCAGCTTGGTCAGCATTGAGATTTATCTCCGCAAAACTCCCCACCCTGCCCACGGTCAGTAGGGAACAATGATGGGCTTGTAAAGGCCGCCGTCCATCAGATGGAACGTTAAGCTGTGGCTCTGTGTGCGGGAGAGCCATACCCTGTGCACGTTAAAATACACGCTGGATGGCCTTGACGGGAGGCTACCATCTGTCTCCCAACAGCTGTTCCAGTGGGTCCCCTCCCCCAACTTTCTCTGAGCCTTCGGGGTCCATGTGACCTGGCCATTTAGCCCATGGTGTGCAAAAAAGTGCTGCTCAGAGGTAAAACAACCCAACCCAAATCCCAACCTTTCTGAACCCTCGGTATTGTACTTGTGACACACTCGTAACTGAATCATTTTTTTACATTGTGTGCAAAAAAAGTTCCGCTCAAAGGTAAAACAGCCCAACCCTAGAGCCAACTACCATGTCACGTTCAAAGTCGTTTCAATGTACCGTATTACCAATTTTCGAACAGAATTGCACATAAGCAAAATCCCTAGATAACTACCTACCTACTTTAAAGAGAATGATATGAACATGTGAAGATATAGTTATGAATTAAACAGATGAAAACTGATCGCGAGTTCAAAAAAATAGTATTTAACAATTATAATTCGAAAATAATATAATTTATTACAAAAGCGTGAAGGAAAACATTTATATAAACTCAACTCAACTAATATAAATCTATATCAATATAAAAATAAATCCTCAGAAGAACAAAGCACCATTTTTACTATTCATACAAAGAAATTTTTACTCTAAAAATCTTACTATCTACGCTCAAAACGTAAAATAAGGCTTATTACATCAGTTGATAAGTGGTACAATCATATTTGTGAACAATCTGCAATCTATCTAGAATAGCTTTACCAATTCTTGTAAACAAACAAAAGATAACTATGCATCAAACGATGAAATCTTCCTAAGAAAAGTTGAGATCAGCTCTGATTGTTCGACTAACATAAAACCTCCTCAGCCGCATCTTTAATTGTCCTAAGCATCCTTCTTTTTCTTGCCAGTCCACTAACAGGATCAACACTAATAAACTGATTTAAATTCCAGCGAACACATCAAATAAAAGCGTTTCTTCTTTTTATTATACCGCACAGACTAAAACAAACTACGTTTTTCTTCACACTCTTGATTTCCTCTTAATGCAACAATTTATTTTCTATTTTTTTAAGTTAAGTTCGTTCGAAGTTTCTGACGTAATTCTCACGCTGTAGTTCACGCGAGCATCAAGAGATGAAACAACATTTACAGTCGACGTGAGATGAAGCGACATCTACAGGTAATGTGAGATGAAGCGACATTTACAGGTAACGTGAGAAGAAGTGACATTTACAGGCGAGACCTGAAGTGAAGCGACATTTAAAGGTAACGTGATATGAAGTGACATTTACAGGTGACGTGAAATGAAACAACATTTACAGGCGACGTGAAATAATGCAACATTTGCATGTGACGTTAGATGAAGCGACATTTACAGGTGATATGAGATGAAGCGACATTTACAGGTGATATGAGATGAAGCGACATTTACAGGTGATATGAGATGAAGCGACATTTACAGGTAACGTGAGATGAAGTGCCATTTACAGGCGAGACCTGAAGTGAAGCGACATTTAAAGGTAACGTGAGGTGAAGTGACATTTACAGGCGAGACCTGAAGTGAAGCGACATTTAAAGGTAACGTGAGATGAAGCGACATTTATAGGTGACGTGAGATAAAGCGACATTTACATACGATGAACATATCGTTAGTTAACCCTTCTGTAATTGTACACTGAGAGGCCAGTTTATTAGCTACACCACCCCTCGTCACATAAATGGTTTATTCCAACAAGTAATACTTCACATTGTTGCTCTATACTGCTCCTTAACTATGTTAAATCTGCTTTTGTTGAGAGATTCCCAATAATTCCAAAGGCATTATTATTTTAAGAGGTCTCATTGCAGCTAGAGACCTAATTTTCTAATCCAACAAGGGGTCATGCAGGGGGAACCCACATACGAAATTTAGGGCCTTTCGGTCAAGTACAGCCGCTCAAATAAATATCCGAACACTATGGTTGATTACAGGATTCAGAAAAAACATCTGACAACGATTTTTTTAGAATTAGTGATCGGGCAACCTTCGTGTCACGTGACACGAATCTTGTCAGATCGCTAATTTCTAAACAAATCGTTGCCAGATATTTTTTTCTGAATTCTGCAATTAACCATAGTGTTCGGATACTTTTTTGAGCGACTGTACCTAATAAACTGGCATCTCAGTGTGTATCACTGTACAATTACATTGCTTTTACTTTTTGCACATTGGTATCGTACGTTTGCATTGATTTCAGCGATTAAAAAATTTAAACAGTTTAATTAATAATAATTTATTTTTATAATTAAACTTCACACCATTTTTAATGTGTTTTATTATTATTATTATTATTATTATTATTATTATTATTATTATTATTATTATTATTATTATTATTATTATTATTATTATTATTTCCGTTCTTCTTATAACAGTTGATTCAACAAAAATGAATTCCAGTGGAGAAAATGACCCTCTAATAAAATCATGCTCTTTTCTTACAAAGAAAAAGTGCAGTTTTCAAGTTTTAAATATAAATTTCTATTTCACAATTTGTTTTCTCCATATTGCTCGTTTCCCTGCTATATCAAATTCACGATA
>JAWZYU010000759.1:0-77000 GCA_038380435.1 Ryuthela nishihirai
CAAAATGCACCCTTGTCGAACACCAGAAGTAATGCTAAACCAATTGCTACAAGCCTTACCAACTCTCACACACGACTCAGTGTTGTTATAGAGAGCTTTGATTATGTTAACTAACTTGTCTGGTATACCATATGATCTCGCAATCAATCACAAATTATGGCAATCAACAGAGTCGAAAGCCTTTTTGAAATCAACAAAGCTAGCAACCAAAGGTATCTGAAACTCTAAACATTTCTCAAGAATCTGCCTAAGTGAAAATATCTGATCCACACATCCCCTACCACTTCTGAATCCACATTGCTCATCACGCAATTGACTGTCAACCAGATTCTTAATTCTATTAAGCACAATGTCATGCGGATAAGGGAATGAGACCCCATAGTCTCCTCCAACTGAGGATGAATGTGTACTTTCACTTGAATGGAGTCCAGGAGCGTAGTGAAAGACTATGGGGGAGACAACGAAGGTTTTCCAACTTGGAAATAAAATTTTGCCAACTGAGAAAATAAAACCTTTACATAGTTATGTCTCTATCCAGAGATGCATCCACAATATTGCTTGGGGGTGGTGGTGAGGGGCAACTACCCAAACAACTCAATTTTATAATTATCCCAAGTTGTCCCGATTTGGCAAACTTTCCTAAATTTCACGAAACCAATCCCAATTGTTACAACTCACCTGCATTTTACCATGTGGCTTCGAATTTTGCCAAATGCCTTAGATTTGGCCAACTCGCCATAATTTTACAGAAAAATATCCCAATTTTTACATCTCAATTTTCTTAAATCACTTTGGATTTTGCCAACTCACAAAGTTTTTGCGAACTCTCCTTATTTTCACAAAACCAATCCCAATTTTCGCAACTTGTGTGTATTTTACCAAGTGGCTTTGAATTTTGCAAACTGTCCTAGATTTTGCCAAATCACCATAATTTTATAGAAAAAAAATCCAAATTTTTACATCTCCTCTGAATTTACCGAGTTATTTCGAATTTTGCCAACTCTCCCTTAATTGCACAAAACATACATACAAAATCCTCATGCAGCCATAGGCTACAGAGGTCCAACCAGACTGTAATTCCCTCTCCAGACGCATCTGTTTTGAGCTGCTGCATTTGGCCACTCTAGGCCAATTCTAGCAAGGTCCTGTTTGACATTGTCTGCCCATCTCATCCTAGGTCTCCCCCTTTTTCCGAAACCCTTAGGCACACTGTTCATAAATCTATTTGCCGGTCTGCAGCTATGCATACAGGCAATATGGCCAAACCAACGCAGTCTCTCTGCACAATATACTGCTCAAAAGAGGTTGATGAGTCTTCTAACCTCATCATTGCTTACAAAGTCAAACCACCTAATGCTCAAGATACTGCAAAAGCATCTAGAATCAAAGGCATCAAGTTTCTTATTATCCTGCTTGTAAAGAGTCCATGTTTCGCTACCATAACTAATGTTAGAAAGAACCAAACTATTATACAGCCAAATTTTAGTCTTTAGGTTTAAATGAAGATATATTTTGACGTATTTAATGAATATTAAGAAAGATATCATTCCAATGTCGATCAGTTTTAGAGGAAAAATTATCCTGAGCCAGGTGGGATACAAACCCATTATCTCCTGATAACATGTCAGGTGTTCTGGACCACCAAGCTACCTGTTGCCGATCGAGATCTCCTCTAATTGATGCTATGAACCTTCTACCAGCAGTACACAATTTTCCATGTCTTATGCAAGTATTTGTCCCCTGCTCTCAGCCTCAAGAAGCAATGACAATCATGCCATGAAGATGGTAATTACATTCTGAGTGTACAATTGTTTATATTGAAAAGATATTTTTCGACGTATTTAATGAATATTAAGGTTCACTCTGAAGTTAATGTCAAGATAATTTTTCGTCTAAAATTGATAAAGTCAGGTGGGATACGAATCCAGTATGACATGTTATCAGGGGGTTGTGGGTTTCTTATCCCACCCGGCTCAAGACAATTTTTCCTCTAAAATTGATCGACCTTAACTTCAGAGTGATATCTTCCTTAATATTCATTAAATACATCGAAAAATATCTCTTCAATTTAAACAATTGTACACCCAGAATGTACTTACCATCTTCATGACATGATTGTCATTGTTTCTTGAGGCTGAGAGCAACCTATATGAATACTAACTGATTCTCTGGGATAATACTTGCATGAGACACAGAGAATTGTGTACTGCTGGTAGAAGGTTCATAGCATCAAGTAGAGGAGATCTTGATCGGCAACAGGTAGCTTGGTAGTCCAGAGCACCTGACATGTTATCAGGAGGTAATGGGTTCGTATCCCACCTAGCTCAAGACAATTTTTCCTCTAAAATTGCTCGTCATTAACTTCAGAGCCCTTAGTCTTTAGGTGTTGTAATGGGCCAAGGAATTGAAAATACTTTTAAATTTATTAAGTTTTGGACCCTTTGCCTGATCCAATAATTTTTCAAGCTCTGGATAGCTGAGTCGGGCGCCAGGCAATAATTAACCAATTGCCAAAAAATAAAGTTCAATTAGGGTTTGAATACCAGCGAGTTCTACTTAATGAGTAAGAATCCAAAAATTAAATGATTGTCAATTTTAATCTAAATTCTAATCAAAACAATTAACGTTGCTCAAGAGAAAAATTGGTAAAGATTCAAAAAAGGTTTAAATAACAAACAAATTTATTTCCAAAATTATTTCAAATTCACCAAACTTCAATGAAGAAGATACTACGTCATTTCTATTTCATTACAAACTCTTCAACAAAACTCCAACTACACTCTTTCTCAACTAACTAACTGACTGACTGTTCTTGTGCTACACTAACTGTGACTAACATGTCACCAGTTTATAACAAGAGGCTACAAAGCCAGCACGTGTCATGTTGCACACTGAGAAAGACATTTGCATAAATTGACGAGCGGCACTAGCTATGACGCAAGAAGGGGCGTGTCCTTGTACACACGCTTTAGCGGTTGACAATCTAAAGTTTGGAGTTGCACATGCGCAACTCCTATGCTCTTGGAAACGAGCGCTGTGATGCCAAAAATGAAATAAAAATCCTCAAAATGATAAATATAACGTAAATTAAGCAAAACTGGTTAAGGTAAAGTAAAAGTGAATGAGGGTGCATCAGATTGTATATGCCTCTTTTTCCACACTCTCCATAGATTCTTAAGAGTCCTATTTATTGGCATAGGGAAGAGTATTTTAGCCAACTTAAATATCTTCTATTATTAATAAGGATTCTGAAAGAGCACCAGATCATGGCCATCTATATACCTACCAGGCCCGAACATTCTGTTTTTGATGTGACCAATGTCGGGTTATGGAAGAATCGTAGACTAGAACAAGATATAGGGTTCATCACTTGCTTTGGGCAAAAAGATGTTTTAAACTTAGAAATACATTGCAAAAATGCAAAAATTAGTATTCAACTAATTTTAGTCTTGTTTTACTGGGAAAGAAATGGAACAAAAAAATGCTTTTTTTCCCCTGTAAATCCTATCATATGGAGGAGATTAAAAAAAAATTGTAGACATGAACAAAATCTATGGTTCACCTCTTGCTTTCGGCAGAAAATTACAAATACATCGAAAAAATGCCGAAATTAGTATTCAACTAATTTTAGTCTTGAATACTGCGAAAGAAATGAAAAAAAAAATGTATTTGTTCTGTAAATCTGCCATATGGAGGAGATAAAAAAAATATCGAAAGTTAGAAGTCTTGTTACAAGCAACTGAAATGATGATTTGTACTACAATGAAAGTAAACTTCAGAGTTTTAACTCCTCAGTTCTTATATTTGTATTTTAACTAAGAGAATGCAATAGAAACAGAAACATTTTACTGCTTTATGCAGTAATTTATTCTTTATAAGTGAAACTGGCCAAAAAAAATCTACATTTCTTAAGGTACATATATTAGGTATTTAAAAATTATAAATGTAAATATCATAAATGGAAAATACTTATGTTGAAGATCAATTCAGAATCTGTTCAACAAATCACTTTTTATTGGTAATGACCATTTTTTTCCGTATAAGAAATGCATATATGTTTGCAGTACAATTTCAAAAAGAACATTGACATAACCTTAATTTCCAAGTTCAAAGAAAAAGAAATGGTAGAATTAGATTGTATGGATTATATATATAGCTGTCACTGGGCCAATATTTAAACTTCTAAGATTACAAAAAATAAACAGCTTGAAAGAATTGCATCACTGAAAAAAAAAGTCCTGTATTTAATACTATACACAATTAAAAAAGACTTGCTCCTTACGCAGAAATTAATTACAATAAGTAAAATTCTATGTCATTAAGCAATCAAATTTTTAAGTTTATCCTTCAAGCTATTTACATGTTAAAATGGTTTATGAGAAAATTCAGGAGCTTTTTGGAGCAAGGACTTTCTGATGATGGAGTGCTGCCCAATGTAGTAATAATATCCTTACCATATATTTTGAATATTTCTCTTTTTTAAACTCTCTCTCTCTGTGTGTGTGCATATATTATTTATACTGATGTATTTAGTTTTCACATATATTCCTTCTGCAAAATTGCTTGTAGATATCTCACAGAAATATTAATTTCAGTAACTTTTTCTCTTGGAACATAAAATATGACAGAGCAAAATATAATATATGGTGAGCACAGTTGTATCAAGAAACTATATGTGTGAAAAAATGGGGAAATTCAATATTGTAAAATGTAGCACTTAAATTTTGTGTGATATTATCAATATTACTTATCACCAAAACCAAATGAATCCATTTTGCTTCACCAAGTTTATTGGTGATTTAACAAGCAAATAATATATAATAACTTTCATATAATTTTAAAATACTACTAGGTTTAAATTTTTCACTCATTCTGTAGTTGTCACCTTCTTATTCCTATGCATGTTGCTTTAATAAGCTGAAAAATTTGCTTTGTCATGCCACATCACTTTCTCCTTACTAAATTGCATTGCTCTTTTGTTCAGCTAGCATTAAAACAGTTTTCAGTAAATTTCTACTTACAACATAAAATGTGATTTCATAAAGATTCGTACATTGCTTATATAAAATACATTGTGTACCATGATGATCATTGTATACCACAAGCAGAAAAATTATCCTTATAGCATTTGCTTGTTACAGAAGTCTGATACAGCTTGCCATTATAAACTGTAGATCTCTCTGGGAAAAACAAAACTTCTGCAGTAATACCTGATAAAAGAAAATTTCATGCACTCCCCATGGCTCAAAATGTGGTCACTGTATTCCATAGCCAGGCACACTAATCACATAATGATCAGGGTGATTATCTCTCAAATGTTATGTGATTATAAATTACTTCTTAAATGGTTAAACAAAAGATGCTCATTTAAACTTGAGATTCATTATTGCTAATAATTCTCATTAAACTGGGGTCACATTATGAATCATGCAGAATTTTTAAATCATAAATTTGGTTTTTGTTCCAAGTAGAAAGTTATTGACCAGGAGTGAAATTTATGAAAGAGAATGCATGTGAGAAGTGGCATGGAAAAGTAAAATTTCAATGTACTTAAACTGACACCAGCATTAGAGGTAATGAGAGAGGGAAGGGGTGGATATTACAAATAAATTGATAGCATCCAAAGCCAATATTGAAAAATACTGGCGTGATTTGCATATTAAATTGCTGACAAATTCTATATAGGGAAATATATTTATAAGATTTTTACCTATTTGAATCAACAATAAATATATACTTTTTTTTAAGGTTATGGCAAAAGATGAAGACTTTTGTGCAAATTTGATAAAAAAAATCATCAAAGGAAATTAGTAGGTTTTAATATTGTTAAATATATTTTCCTGACAGTTGAGCAACTGTCTAATCCAATATACTGATACTAACAAAAGTTATAATAGATGTAGTGTGTGGTAATTAAAATTAAATTGAAGTTTTTAATTCACTGTAAACTTTAATTTCATACTGATACTATGTGTAGCAACAAAAAAGCAGTTAATAAGCATTCCATATCATCATCTGTATCTATTTCACTAAATATCTCACAGATAAAGCAGACTTCAACACTGAACACTTAGTAGATTAAGAGTAATTGAATTACTATTCATCAAAGGGTGAACAGCAATCAGATAGATTAATTTAATTCAAGGAGACACCACTGATGTGCATCAGGATTCACATTCCATTTTCTTGGAACTAAATAGGCACAGTAACAATAATGCTAAAAGAAATACTTAAATTTGCTTCAGCTCTTCCCATCTCTAACTGGCAGAAAAACCGCAAATGTGGAGGTTCCCAATACTTTTAGTTGGTAACACTAATTTCAGGATTGAATGCATGCTTAATTTTTTTCCCACTCAAACACCTGCCATATTGAAATGTGATACTGACCTCCAGTAAGTTGCCTGTTTCCTAAATCTATATTCTAAACAATCTGTCTGGAATTTCCCAGGCAATATGTATGCCATATTCAAATCTTCACAATAATATATAAAATATTCAGTGAAAGTGGTAAAAAAAGACATTGCTTTTCTGTTAATGGAATTATTGTCACTAACATATGCCTCTGTATCCTACAGCTCCCGAAACAATTAAAATTAAAAAAAAATATACATGAACTTCAAATGTTATATTTCTCACAGGAAGTATGTGTACATCTTTAAAAGGAAACATAACACCAGTTACCAAGAAAACATAAGCACTATTTGCAGCATTTTTGCCATCAAATGCACATCCATTAAAATTTGGTTTAATGTATAACTCATCCATCATTAAGATAATATTTTTAGATGTAAGTGTTTGTAATTTATACTTCAACTGTATGTATGCTAAAGATTTATCATCAAATTGTTCTGCATGTGGACATGTGTTAAGTGATGTACAAATCTGTCCAAAGACTTGGTGGGTGAGGTAACACTATATTTCCTGTCTTAAGAATCTATATGCAACATGTGCAATAGGGAATAAAAAATAATTAACAGATTAGAATATCTAAGGCACAGTTTCTTGCAGTTGTCCATTTACACAGTTTTTTGCAAATTATCAAACTGAACTGCATCCGTTTAATCAATCTCAATGTATTGCAAAAAAGGATCTAATGTATTTTTTGCTAATAGAAGAAGAAGTATAAGAAAGAAGTATTAATTCTGCTTGAATCTTGTTGGCATTTTATCAATATATCCTAAATTTTTCAACTGAACATTATCAATGAATGCCAATATTTGAAGTTCAGCATTAATAACCACAGAACATATTTTAAGTGCAGGATCAATTTATAAATTAATGAAACAAACAGCATTATCTTTTGATATGTGTCCAAAAGTGTGAAATATTAAATAAAATAAATACCCCCTCAAGCAGCTGCTTGCCACAGAGGTCTGACAGGAGCCTGTCAGTTTATATGCCACAGTAGGAGATCTGAGAGGATGGCAGGACCTCAGCAGAAAAACGACACACACATCCATGCCAAATCCGGGGCTCGAACCCAGGTCCCTTAGATCAGTAGCCAAGCGTGCTAATATTAGGAAGTGGAATATATTCCTTAGACTATATTAAGTTTGAAGGGACCCCTGTTTTAAGCTGTACCCTTTGGCATGGTGCTCAAGGGACATTTGTTGTTTTCTTGTTCTTTGATGAGGTGGCATTTATTATGAAACAATAGATAAAATCAAAACATAACCTAATCCAAATAAATAGCTAAGAATTTAGAAATCTTGAAATTCAAGAAGCCATCATATTTCACAAATAATTAAGGAATGTATATATATACACACATACAGTACCACATTCAATAAACGAGGAATTTCCTTATGTATACTTCAGACGATTTACTGATGAACACTACATTTTGAAATATAGCAGTTATTTTGGTATTGAATAAAAGTTTAAATATTTATGGTCCTTACAGCTGTGACCTAAAGTTCTTTACTTCACCACTTCACTTCCATTTATTAATCAGTAAATATAACTTAATAGTTCATGGCTTAAAATTTAAATTTACTGCTCATCCTTAAAATTAGGCCTAACTTCAGGTATGGTCAGAACTAATCAAAAACAGCTAAATTATTACAATGAATTACATTATTAACAAAAACTAAGATCAGAAACTCAAAATAATAATTGTAACTTACCATTGAGTAATGTAATCCTTTTTAGATAACACGTAGTCAAACACAGTTGTAATATTGTAATATATACACACAAATTGTAATATATACGTGAACACAAACAGCTGCATATTGCTATGAAGTAGCACTACTTGTGTGACGTCACAACTAGACCTTACTCTGGCGAAATGTTCGGGCCTGGTAAGTATATAGATGGAATGACCAGATAGAACTAGAAGAACGCATATTGCCTCTGGCTCATATGAAAATCTCGTTTTCAAAGAGAATGAAATTTTTCCATACTCCTTAACATGGAATGAAGTACTTCCCTCTTTCACTCCTTAACAGTTTTAATTTGAGATAGCGGAAAATGAGAAAAATGTAAATAGTGCATTATTGGTAATTATACAACATAAAGTTATTCGTCTTTTAATTAAATTTAAAAAGTTGCTATTTTGCACACACCTCTCAGAAAAATGGGTAGATTATTGCTATTAGTGATCTCTTGAACAGCTACCACTAACATTTTAAATTTGTCAGATACATATTATTTGAAAAACTTGATAATAACTCTGCCGTTTTCATATTTATATTTTATTTAAAGATATATATTGTTATAAATTTAAGGATGGAAACTGAGCGTGAGTTGAAATGAATATTTAGCAACAATAATCCTAAAATAATGTAATTTATTAGAAAAAAGTATGAATAAGAGCATTTATATGAACTAAATTCTTCATCAGTATGAAAATAAACCTTCAGAAGAATATAGCACCTTATCACTATTCCTACAAATAGTTGTTTCTTTATAATTCTTACGATCTCTACTCAAAGCATAAAATAAAGATTTTTACAATACTCAATAAGTGCATAATCATATTTGCAAATAAACCTGTAATCTACTAAGAATAACTTTACCAATTTCTTAAACTAAATGTAACTACTTGTATATATCAAATGACTTTCTTCTAGGATTAGACTCATCCTCCGAAACTACAGCTAAATATACTGGTCTCTCAGAACCAATTGTTTTAAGACGATGAATTCTTCCTTTTTTTTTTCTAGTTTACTAACAAGATTCATATTAATAGTCTTTATTTCTCACGCACACACCAAATATATAAGCATTTCTTCTTTAAACTATCATGCACAGACTAAGTACTTTTTCCTTTACACTAATTCTTCCCAATTACAGCTCTCTTGTTCCTTTTTTAAAGTTAAGAAGTGGTTAGTGACGTAATTCTCACACTGAAGCATATGCGAGTTTCATTACTGATCATTCATCTGTCGCAACAATATATTAAAACTAGCTAAGTATTTAAAAAATGCAAATTATTATATTTCATTAGTACCAATTCAACTAGAGTTTTCTAATTATCATTTCATTGTTTCCAATGGAAATTCATCATGACATTCATATTCCACCACCAAAATTTCTTCCATTAATGCATCTCTGCAATATTTCTTTGAAATTTTGGAATTTTCAATTTTTTCACCAAAAGGGGGTGCAATTATAGCTTTTGGAGATTCCGAAAGAGCGAACTATAACATTTTACCAATTCCTATCTAACCCAAAAAAAGTATTTTTTATTTATCTCTAGGTATGGTTTCTAAAAAAAGTGTGTTTTCTCACTCCCTCTGGGTTTAAGGGATCAAATCATTGTTGGCAATGGAAAGTTTGTGACCTTTCACTTTCGACCACCAAAATTTCAAATTTTTAACATAAATACATCGTTTGGAATTTTTTAAATTTCCACCACTAGGGGACGTAATTATTGCAATCTTCCAAAAATTTTAATTGCATCCTCTAACGGTGGTCAAAATTAGAAAATTCCCATGATTTCCAATGAGTATTGCAAAAGCTGTATTTATGCTAGAAATTTGAGATTTTGGTGGTGCAATGTAAAGGTCACAGAATTATCATTGCCAACAATGATTTGGCGCTTTAGACAAAGGGGTGTGAAAATAAAATTCTTTTAAACAGAATTAAATGTTATTTAGAGATCAATGAAAAATTATCTTTTTCGGTTAGATAGGAATTGATAAAATGTCGATCAAAAGATTCGCACTTGCGAATCTTTTGAAAACTAGAATTGCGCTCTGTAATGGTGAAAATTTTTGAAAATTTCAAACGAATATTGCAACGATGTATTAATGATAGAAATTTGGGTGGTGGAATATGAACGCCATGAAGTTCCATTGGAAACAGTGAAATTGATTAGAAAACTTTTTTAATTGGATTGGTATTAAGCAAATATAAATCGCATTTTTCAAATGATTAGATAGTTTTAACATATCTTTAGATATCACTAAATATGGAAACGGCATAGCTGTTAATGAGTTTTACAAATAATATGTATATAATTGCAATTTGAGATTCCACTGGCAATTTTTTAAGTTATTCCACTGACAGCAATAATTTTCCCTCTTTTCTGAGAGAAGTGTTGGAAATGCAACTTTCAAATTCAAGAATTAAAATGCGAATACTTTTATGTTGTATTAATTACTAATAAAATATTATTTGCATTTTTTCCCATCAGTCA
Source organism: Ryuthela nishihirai (assembly GCA_038380435.1). Classification (NCBI taxonomy): domain Eukaryota; kingdom Metazoa; phylum Arthropoda; class Arachnida; order Araneae; family Heptathelidae; genus Ryuthela; species Ryuthela nishihirai. The sequence goes on from JAWZYU010000759.1 coordinate 10,646, forward strand.
CTAGCTCAAATTAAAACTATTAAGGAATGAAATACACTAGAGGAAAAAAAATTCAATACTTGGAGGGATTAATGCCATTTTTTATTGAAACAGTGCAGCTGTTAGCATACAATGAGATGTGCAATTGATTACATTATCAAAAAAAAAAAAAGGAAAACTACCAGTAAACTACCAGTACCTACCCAGTAAAGTGGTATAATTAGTATGATGAACCACCCCGTGCAGCAATGCATTCATGAACAAGGTGGGGAAGGCTATCGAACAGCTCTATAATGTATTCTTGAGGGATAGAACGACAAATAGGTCAAAGTTGCTCTTCCATTTCAGTGACAGTGGTTGGCGCATCTCTTGGGTGTTGGAGCTGTCGGCCCATCATGTTCCAGATGTGTTCAATAGGTGAAAGGTCCAGCGAGCGTACTGACCATGGTAGTACTTGAATGTTTTGCTCGTGTAGATGTTGCAGACTAATGTGGGCTGTGTGGGGATGGGTGTTATCTTGCTGGTAAAAGGTTCCATGCTGCTGAACAAATGGGACAGCCACTGGTTGCAAAATGTTGGCAACATATCCTTGGGCAGTTAGAGATCCCCTTATGATGACCAGTTCTGACAGATGTCTGACCAATGGCACCCCACTCTAAGACACCAGGTGCTGGAACTGTGTGACAATATTGCACACACTGGGTGGCGTTCCTTTCCCCTGGATGACGGTGAACATGTTGTCTACTGTCATGCTGATCAAGGCAAAAACGAGATTCGTCATTAAACACCATGGTACTCCACTCTTGTTCATTCCAGTTCTGTATGAGGTGACACTACTGAAGACGTGCTTGCACATGGGCAGATGTGAGGGCAAACACAGTGCCGGACGATAGGCTCACAATGAAAATTGTAAAAGTCTGTTGTTTACCATCTGCCTGGTAGGTATTCGATGTGTTACCTGTTGCCAGTCCCTTTGCAGTTGCGTTGTAGTCAAGAACCTGTCACGCAATGCCATGCATCGCAAATGGCTTCCTGTTGCTCCGTAGTCATACATCGTCGTCCTGATCCTTGTCGGTATGTGCTGAATTCTTGAACCCACTGGTGCCATATGTGTACGATGGTGCTGGAATTATGGTCAGCTTTGTTGGCCTTTTCTCTGTATGACACCCCACCTTTTCTAATCTGATGATTCTTCCACGCTCAAAGTCTGTTAACGATTGGAATGACTGTAGACATCTGCATAAGGGCATCTTTAGTGGTTTAGAACAATTTATACAACGTTTTGTCAACCAGGGAGCTTTGGTTGCTTTTATCTGTGTTTGGATTCCTCTGCACCTGTGATGTCAGCTCGCTTCTGTCCAATAGTTTCGATCATCCTGCAAACCTAATCATTTCTATGCATTTCCGTAATTCACTGCCTCCCTAAATTTTGTCAATTTGCATAACATCTTGCAAGTTTTGCATTTTTTATTTCCTGTAGCATAGTAGTTAAAGGAAAACTTCATTCTCATTGAAAACGATATTCTGAAATTCATCAGAGGCAATATTCTTTCTTCTAGTTAATAATAACAAACTTAAGAAATGCCCCCCCCCTCCCCCCCCAAAAAAAGAAGAAGAAAATAACGGGAAGGCAAAAGTTCAAGCTATTTGAATAATTTTTCGTTGCGGGATGGCCAATTGTTTTTTTTTATAATCTCATGACCACTCTGAGAAGACAGTCAGCTGTGAAAATATCTTTAAATTGGGTATTTCTTATTTTCGAAACATTTCCCCCTGGAGGTGATACTCCCTATTTCAGGATAATCCATACACCCTAACCCATGTGAAAAAAAATATAATTTGCTGCGCTAGCCCCCCCCCCCCCCCTCCTTCAAAAATTTATTTCTCATATATTCATTATATAGATAAAAAACTTATTTCCCTCCTGGGAAATAAGTTTTTGATCGCACTCATGTGTGGTACGTATTCAGATGCCAGTTCATTGATGATTTCCAGGGACATTTCCTCTGCAACTGCTGAAAGAACTTTTTTGTAGAATCAGAATTTATTTCAGTGAATGATATATAATATTTGATGTAAATTCTTATAATTAAGCAACACTGCTATTAAATGTTTCATCTTGTAAAACTCTAAATAGTATACAAATGCTGCTCAAAAACGAGACTTGGGGAAATGTTTTAAAAGGCATTCCCATAATATTTTGCTACTAAAGTCTTATTTTAAAATTTGAGGGAACTTAAAATGCAGTTTCCCATTCACAAAACATGTAAATGTAGTAGTGCATTGATAATTTAGAGGAATTTGTCCATTACTAGAGCAAGAAAAAGTGAGGACAAAAAGTGTTTAAATTTGAAAGTGAATAATTTTATTTTAAAATGCATTGCAAACTGAATATTATAAATTGTATACTATACATAATATTAATTTTTTACATTAGTGTTTGCCATATTTGGTAAAAAAAAATTACTACTCGTATTTCTCATTAAAATTTATGCATCCATTTCTATTATATATACTTTTCTTCGTGACTGAATGGAAAAATTTAAATATTTTGTTAAGAAAATTTAAAAAGCAACACAGCTTCTTATGCCTAGGGACACGTGAAGCACAAATCAAGCACAAAACAAGGTAATTGCTGAAATGTTTTTTAAATAATGATTTAAATTTACTGCATCTTTTCATATCGCTGCAATTACTGAAAAGAGATTAAAACATTTGACCCTTAAAATTTCTATCACATTTATAAACATTACTGTTTGCTGTACATCAGATTTTCATCAACAACCAGTATTTGTAGTCACCAATTGTAGCGTCATTTTCCCCTTCACAACAACGAAATAATAAGCAGTCAACATGAGGTTTTTATTTATATCTGTTGCCTGAAATGTTAATACATATGTAATTTTCCAAATACTAATTTTTTGGTGTTCATTTAAACTACACATAATGCTATAAAATGATTACATAAAAAAAGCTACATTAATATACTATGTATATAGCTTTAGATAGCTCTTGTTTAAAATTTATATTTGTGGTGACTGCTTTCACACTGCGTTGTTGTTATTACAAATCAACCTTAAACTTTTGGCTGCAGAGTAATTCATTCCCTAAAGTAACAACATGTTAATCAAAAAAAGTATATATGTATAATACACCTTACGTAAACTAAACTGATTCTCTAAAATATGCAAAATAAAATTTACTCAAGTAACGATAACTATCCATTATTAGTGGTAAACCTTATGTGATATCTCATAGTGAAGGTTGATGGTAAGTTTTTAAATATCACCTAAAGATGGCACTGTAATCAGTGATATGTGTTAAAGTTGTGGGCAGCTTCAGAATTGACCCAAACCACGTCTTAAGTAGCAAGCAGTGGAGAAAGTAGATTTTCTTACCAGTATGGCATGCTAGCCGAGTGGTGTGGTTGGCTACTGATCAAAGGGACTTGGATCCTGCCATCCTCACAGACCTTCTACTCTGGTGTATAAACTGATAGGCTCTTTCTATGGGAAGCAGCTGCTTGAGGAGTAATTTTATGTTTTATAACATGCTTCAAATCATAGCTATGTGTAGAAAATCATGCATAGACTAATCTATACTGAAGTAATCTTACAGAGGCATGTCTGGATCTAGAAAAAAAAAATGCAGCTGGGATGGAGCAAGAAACACAATCGAGCTGGGAAAATGTAAGGGGCATGAAATACGAGTGTAAGTAAGTATAATACACAGCAGGAAATGAAAAATGCAACACTTTGAAGAAGTTACGCAATGTGACAAAATTAGGGAGGTGGTAGTATATGGAAATGCATGGAAATGATTAGGTTTGCAGGACGATCGAAACTATTGGACAGACACGAGCTGACGTTACAGGTGCAGAGGAATCCAAACAGATAAAGGCAACTGAAGTTCCCTGGTTGACAAAACGTTGTGTAAATTGTTCTAAATTGCTAAAGATGCCCTTATACGGACATCTACAGTCGTTCCAACAGTTAACAGACTTTGAGTGTGGAAGAATCATCAACCTTAAAGAAGCTGGTTTGTCGTACAGAGATGTGGCTAACAAAGTTGACCATAATTGTACACATATGGGCTGTGAGTTCAAGAAGGATCCAGCACATGCTGACAAGGATCAGGAAGAAAATGTACGACCACGAAGCAACTTCTCTAAGCCTATCGTCCAGCACTGCATTTGCCCCTCACATCTGCCCACATGCAAACACATCTTGTTTTCGTCAAGCAGAGGTGTACCCTCAGACAGAACTGGAATGAACAAGAGTGGAGTACCATGGTGTTTAGTGACGAATCTCATTTTTGTCTTGGTCAGCACGATGGTAGACAACGTGTTCGCCGTCATTTCTGCAATATCTACACGAGCAAAACATTCAGGTACTACCATGGTCAGTACCCTCACTGGACCTATCACCTACTAAATACATCTGGGACATGATGGACCGACAGTTCCAACAACACCCAAGATCTGCGCCAACTATTGTCGCTGAAATGGAAGAGCAACTTTGCACTATTTGTCATTCTATCCCTCAAGAATACATTATAGAGCTGTTCGATAGCCTTCCCCACCTTGTTCATGAATGCATTGCTGCACGGGGTGGTTCATCATACTAATTATACCACTTTAATGGGTAGGTAGAGTGGTAGTTTTCCATATTTTTTTTGATAATGTAATCAATCGCACCTCTCGGTGCCTGTGTTTCAATAAAATGGCTCCCCACCCTACCCATGGTCAATAGGTTCACCGATGGGCTTGGAAACTCCGCCGTCCATTAGATGGAATGTTAAGCTGTGGCACCCATGTGCTGGAGAGCCATACCCTGTGCACGTTAAAGAACACACTGGATGGCCTTGACAGGAGGCTACCATTTGTCTCCTAATAGCTGTTCCAGTGGGTCCCCTCCCCCAACCTTTTCTGAGCCTTTGGATCCTTGTGATCTGGCCATTTAGCCCATTGTGTGCAAAAAAGTGCCGCTCAGAGGTAAAACAATCCAAAATTCAATAAAATGGCATTAATCTTTCCAGGTAAAATGGCATTAATCTTCCCCTCCCCCCAAAGCTCAACTTTTGGTGGGTGACAGGAAGGGATAAAGTAAAAATTCCAAATAGATGTAATACTTTTTACTAATCTTCAAATAAAATTCTCAAAATAAATAAATATATTTATTTACATTTCTTAACGTTTTTAATTAGATGTAAGTAAAATTCTTAAAAAGTAATTGTTGAAAGCAAATTAATATTCTCCAAAATTCATTTCCTAGAAACCTTAATCTTTCGAATATTTTTCCATCGTAGAATTTTGGAGTGTGCCTTCTCTCTCTGTGTGTGTATTCTGAGTACATATCTGTTTAGAACCATCAGAAGTTTAAAAGATGGTGAAAAAAAACAGTTTCTTTTTTGAATGGCTAGGGAGAACAGCCTAATGTTTAAAATTCATAGTAAATATTTCCTACCATAGATGGAGTGATCGTTACAGCTCCCCCTACTCCAAGCCATTCAGAAAGATTAAATTGGTTCATCTCCTCTGTGTCGCACAGTAAGTAGTGCCCAAAAATCGAGAAACACAGATAAAAAATTTAATTTTTCCAGTACGAAAGAAAAGGAATCCACCTTTTTTCATCTTGCTCTTTTGTGTGTTTCTTTTTTATTGTTTCCATAAGGAAGACGATGCATGTTCATATTCACTATAGCTGTGTGGATTCGGTCTCAATTGCGAACAGAGGGAGAACTGGGAAAACGGGGTGACAAATGAAAGATGAAATCAACTGCTTGATTGAAAGAGCATTGGCTGTAAAAGAATTCATTAACTGTGCCACTACTGAAAAATGGCTTAGGGGCGCATACCGGCCTACATTTATGACTGGTTACAATGTGTGGCAAATGATTGCCACTTGTATTTTGGGTATTTTTGGGTGCCTTGGAGCTCACCCATTAATATCCCTGAATGCTACTCATGACAGTTTAAAGTTCATTGCTTTAATAAATGTTTTTAATGCATTTTAAATGTGTTTTGGATGGAAATAAAACTGATAAGGTAATTCGAAACAAGTATTCATCTGAAGTTTGATTGTTATTATTAATTCTGATTTTTTGTGTAATATTTTTAGCATATGTTAGAGAAATGTGAGTGGGGCCTGGCTCCTCTCACCCCTGATGACATGTCGTCCTAGTCATTTATGATACTAGTAATATGACTAAGATTCATTGCATTTGTAAATTGTGAAGGGATAATTTGAAATGATATTTATTTTTGGAGTATAACTCAAATTATTTTTTAAAATTTCATATAGCATGCTGTTATCAAAAGCAGACAATTTCCTCTTCGATTTTATTCAGCATTTAAAGTAATAGAAGATCTTGAGTCTTTGTCTGTTAATGGAGAAAATAGTATTGCGAGTAAAAAGAGCAACTGGAATAAATGTTATAAAAGGAAACCATCTCAACAGCAAGTTTCTGTACCAGTATGGAAAATAAAGCAAAGGCAGAAAATAATAAAAAGGTAAATATAAACAAAAATATAATCTAATACAAAGTAAAGAAGTATTTTCATATATATATATAACCTTTTTTTCTTTTTTCTTTTTATGATATGTTGCAACAATGGGTGCAGGAAGGTACCCAAACGAGGTTTGTTGTAATATGCTGGAAAGAGAAATGTTTTTGACTAACATTTTTTCTAAAGGTTTAAAAATATTGAGAGGCCACTAAAGGGCATTCTCCTTGATATGGTCTTCTGTTTTTCTCTTGGGAATCATTGTAGGCAGGGAAGGAAGAGAGGATACAGAAGAAAAGCTCAGTTTTACGCAGTATGTTCAAAAAGTTCTTGATGTGTGTTTATAGATTTGCACTATGTTCTCTGAAGTTAATGAGCTATGACTTGTTTGAAAGTTTGTCTAAACTTATCATTACATGTTAAAAACAAAGACCATATCATCATTTCTCTCTTTACTGTGGCGTGCAAAGTTCGGTCTGCGAAATCTGTGCTTTGTTGTTATGGAGCCTACTAAAGATGAGGAAAGATTTCACATTTTCACAAGGATGCAGCTTGGAGTCCATGCAGAAAAAATTCATGCCAGTTTATCACAAGTGTATGGTGATCATGCCCATTCATATGACACTGTTACAGGAAGGATGCACAAATTTCAGAGTAGGATGGCGGAACTTTAAACACTTCCACTGTGCAGAAAGACCAGAGGAGGTCGTGAAAGAGAGAACCATCGCTATGTTCGTAAATTTATTGAGGAAAAGCCATATATCACTGTTCAAGTAATAAGTTTAGATGGTAGTGTATTGATTGGCAGTTGATCATCAACGTTTAAAGTTCCAAAAGATCTGTGCCAAATGGGTACCCCACAAACTGACAGAGGAGCAAAAAAGAGCTACAGTCGACTCCTGCAAGGAGATGCAGGCAATGTTTGAACCTAGTGACCCCAAATGGTTAACAGACATTACCACAGGTAATGAGAAATAGTTTTATTAGTATACAACTTTCAGAAAAATTGACAATTATGTTTGGGTTGCGGAAGGTGAACCACCCAAATCCTCAAAGACTTGATGCCATTTTATTGAAATGCAGTCAGCTGTTAGCATACACTGAGATCTGCGATTGATTACATTATTAAAAAAAAAAAAAATGATTTGTGGAAAACTACCACTCTACCTACCTGGTAAAGTGTTTTAATAACCGGTAAGTGGTTCAAGTGGATGTTCAGTTTTTTCAATTCCCAAGGCGTGGTGGCTGTGGACACCTTACATGAAAAAATGACTATAAATGGCTACATCAACATTGCTTTGCCCAAAATGGTTAAGGAGATGAAGGAGCAGAGTCAGGTTAAGGAGCAGAGTCACAGGAACAGGCGTGTCAAGGTTTCTCATTGTTCATGACAATGCCAGTACTCACAAAACATGATAAGTTATAGCTCATCTGGAGCAGGAAAAAAACAAACAGCTATACCCCATGCATATTCATCCGATCTTGCATCATGCAATTTTTGGTTTCCAAAATTTAAAATGGAATTTTCTGGGAACCTTTTTCAAGGGTGAGAGATCTTGCAAAATGCGTTCAAATTTATGGAGTATTCCCAAACAGGAGTACCACCAAGCATTGCAGAACTGATGTAGACATCTGTAGTTTTGCATAGACATGAATGTAAAGTTTTGTTGAGGTAAGTGGAATGGTTTTTGTTCTGCAGATGCATGTCAAGAACTTTTTGAACATCCCTCATAGATTGGGTAGAGTTAAAAATTTGTTTTCTAGACTATCTAATCACAATTTACTTCTTTTTAGTTTCCACTATTCTTACAAATGAAGTCAGAGCTTTGAAGAAGAGGAATTTGTCATCTCATTGATATGGGATGATAATAACATGGGATGGAGTGGTCATAATTCAATGATCACTCAGTGTATATGTGTTTTCTAATGGCCTAAGATGCAGTGAATACATGGATAAATATTTTGGGTTTTCATGCTTAAACAAGTGACTGGATTGAGCAAGAATGAACTGAAATGTAGTTCAAGTATATAATTTTTCTTTCGATTTTACTGCTCTTTCAAGAATTTTATATAATATATATTGATATATTTTAGTATTTTTGACAACCTTTTCGTTTTTTTTTTATGCTAGTATTCTGAAAGGTTCTCTTTCCATAGATCCAGCACTCTAAGTACCACTGTTTCAAAGAAAACGAAAAAAAACTACCAGTGGGCAGAGCAGAACCCCATACCATTCTAGAAAAACATTTTATTGTATACCGCAACTTAGCCTCCATGACCATATATGTGAGCTTTTTCATCATGTCTAGACACATTTTCATTTGAAGTCAAGTACACACCATTTAATGACAGAAAGAAAAAAATGACAGAGAAAAAGGAAAGTTAAAACTGTCCAACCCCCACTGCATCCTCCACTGAAAGCAGAACAAACATTTTGTACTGCAGCTTTCCATGACAGAATGCTGAATATGAAGACATCACCGAGAAGATGCTGATGCAAAAATGCTAATTGCATGCACCGTGAAGAAAAATGACAACTTTTGCACAGTAAAATACCTAAATGCCTCTAACAAAAGTGCCACTAGCAAAACTGCCATAGAATGATATACAGCTTATGCAAAACATCGTAAACAAAATTGTCGCCTATGAAAAGGCCTGCTACAAAAACACCGCCTATATGAAACACGGAGAGCAAAAGTGCTGAATAAATACACCTGATAATGCCACCTACAAAAATGCAACCTAGTAATTTCCTTTGAGTAACATGTTTTCAAATAACTATTGCTACCGATTATTCCATTGCTTTCTGTTTGATATGTGTATTTGAGAAAAATTTTAACTGATAAAAATCTCTTTATGGGTTAGATCAAACATTACTATTTGCACTTTCCAAATAGCCCCAGAGTTTAAATTGCACCCTCTAACAGTGCAAAACTTTAAATGGATATTGCAAACGATGTATTTTAGTGTAGAAATTTCAAATTTCGATGTTAGATTCTGAGGGTCAAGAGACATCTGACAGTAGCGATTTTCTCCAAGGGAGTGGAAAGATGGAAAATTGTTTTTAAGAGATAATTGAAATATTCTGTTTGGATTGCATACCAACCAAAGAAATAATAAAAGGGCCTATTACTCCTCCCCAAAGGTCAGATTCAGTACCAACTTTGGCATTGAAGTCACCAAGAACAAGGGTAATATCTCCTTTCTTGACAGAATTCAAAATATCCTTAAGTTGTTCAAAAAACCTATCCTTCTCATCCTCATCAGCATCCTCAGTTGGGGCATAACAGCAGATAATCATTCAAGTCTTTAACGCTTGTCTGAAATTTTGCTGTAAGAAACCGTTCATTAATGCACTCATATCCTAGAAGAGCATCACTAGCATGTCTGCTGAGAAGCAGACCCACACCTTTGTGATGTTTATTGTCGTCCCTCCCTGAAAAGAGAAATTTAAGATTATTTTTAAGAATCTGACCTTTATCTGTCCATCTGGTCTCTTGCAATTGTATGTGTATTGAGGACATCAAGAGAAAAAGCTCTGTGCAGATTCCAACTACCTGTGGAGAGAAAATGGTTAGTGAGATGTTTAAAGAAACTATGTTGATTGAGAGAGGGAATGTCTATAATAACAAACAGCCCTAATCGCAGGCATAGGGCAAAGACCCGTTCCTCCACCACTAAAGCTGAAGCCATCTACACTGGTAGACTTCCAGCAATGAAGAATTTGATGATGCCAGTAGGAGCAAAGAGTTCAGGTGCCTGTGATGACTTCTGCTCAGGATTATCTACCAGCTGATAAACATATCCTGTGAATCTGTTCATTTGAGGCTGTCAACCCACAAACAAACAGTAAACACAGCGGCATATTTTTCCTCAACAGAAGCCTACCAGTGCAGCAAATTCAGGATTCCATAATCAACCTCAGAGCCTTATTTCAATCCAGTCGGTTTATATGGTCACCACCAGGACCCTGTGTGATTGACCACTCCTCAGCAGGGTAGAAAAAAAAAAGAAAAGTAGCCATAGTTGTCCATATGAGTAGGCCATGCTAATCTGGCAGCCCTCCCCTTCTGTTCACTTTCACAAGAAAGTATCTCTTTGGAATGGTACTAACGGCCTGCACCATGAGAAGGTGGGGTCCGACATTAGGTGCTAAGCCTGACCGGTTGTTTGCATCATCACAGGGGATTGGTGCATATCTCTCCTTGCAGTGACTACCTAGCTACCATTTACAGACCCTACGTTAATACTAATATAATAATATATAATAGAGACCTAGAGGGAGGTTGTGAAGGCCTTATTGTATGCTATGTAGAAATTAATATTTTTTCCAACTTATTCACCCTTTGGAATTAGTGACAATGAAATAAATTTATGAAACAGTTATAAACTGATAAATCTGAACTGGTTACTAGATGTAAAACCTTGCATTTACCCTCCTCTCCTGTTCAGAATATTAAATGGCATACAGGTATTTTTAAAAAGGGTGGCACATGTAAAAAACAAACTTAACTAAAGTAAATCAGTATCATTAGTATTAATTTGAATTTAGTTATTTACCAATTTATGAATCCTCTCCTAGTAGCAGGAGAGGCCTCAAAATCCAGAGGTGCCCTAGAATTTATTAAACTGGACCTGTGCACTGATCTTGTAGTCCTCCCTGTTCCATTCATTTAGTGAAGAGAATGCCTCTTTTGAAACGTAACAGAATCGTGTGTCATGAGAATGTAAGGTCGGGTGATTGCAATGTTGAAAATGTGTAATGAAACAAAGGCACGTTCTTAATTTTAATGTTTTGCTTCAGAATTTATTGTGCAATATATGAATTTTTCTTCCACATTTTTAAGCTATGTGATTTGTTCAACCCATATATATATATGTAGGTATTTATTCTCACATTTTATTGCAATATAGCATCTATTTATGTTGCCTATGTAATATTTCTTGCTCTGGTTTCCCATTTAAAATTTCCAGTAAGATATTGTATTTTCAGATCAGGGTTTTGCCAATTAATATTTTATATATAAGTATGCAATTATAATAATATATATATTTTCATACACTGAAGGTACAAAACATTATGACCACCTGCCTAATATGATGTTGGTCCTACATGTGCCACCAAAACAGCTCTTACCCAGTGAGGCATGGATGCTACAAGATTTCTAAAGGTGTCTTATGGTATCTGGTACCAACACATTACCAGCAGATCCTTTAACTCTTGTAAGTTACATGGTTGAGATGACACAAATCGGATATGCTGTTCCAACACAAACCACACGTGCTGGAATGGATTGATGTCTGGGGAATTTGGAGGCCAGGGCAATACCTGGAAAACTTCCTTGTGTTTAACAAACCATTCTAGAACAATCAGGGCAGTGTGGCATGGTGCATTATCCTGCCAAAAGAAAGCGCTATGCGAGGGGTATACCATGCCATGAAAGGATGTACCTGGTCTGTAATATTGTTTAGGTAGGTGGTAGACATCTTGGTTTCCTGCACATGAATGACTGGACCCAGGTTTTCTGCTGGGAAACCCTGGGTCCAGTCATTCATGTACAATTTCATAAAAAATTCATGTTGAAGAACATGCGCAAAGCATTACACTTCCTTCACCAGCTTGTTTTCATCTCATGGTGCACCCTGGTGCCAACACTTCCCCATGTAAACGACGTGCACGTACTAGGATGTCCACATGGTGCAACAGGAAATGAGATTCATCGGAGTAGATGACACCTTTTTCCAATTATTTAGGTGCTTTCAACAGTGAACTTGGAGTGGCCTTCAGATACACAGACCCATTTTCAGCAGGGTTCGATGTACTGTTTGTTGTGACACATTACTCCCGTTTCATCGTCGTCGTCGTCCATCTCCAAGCTTATTTGTCCTGAGCTATATCTGCACCAATTCTAACAAGGTCCTGTTTGACATTGTCTGCCTACCGCATCCTAGGTCTTCCCCTCTTTCTGAGGCCTTTAGGCACACTATTCATAATCCTATTTGCCAATCTATAATTATCCATACGGCAACATGACCAAACCAATGTTGCTAACTCCTTTGCCTAACCTCATCATTAGTTACAGAGTTGAACCACCTAATGGCCAAGATACTGAATAAGCATCTAGAATCAAAAGCATCTAGATTCCTGTTATCTTGTTTACACAGCATCCAAGTTTCACTACCATAACTAACCCTAGAAAGAACCAAACTATTATACAGTCTAATTTTAGACTTTAGGTGTATACGCTCTCCATAGATTCTTAAAAGTCCCAGCAGCAATCCCTATTCGCCTGTTAATCTCATGCCACACATCATCAGTATCTGTTACATAGTTCCCAAGATAATTAAACTGTGACACCTGCTCAAGACTGCAACCATTCAGATTAATTGAATCACAGTCTGTCTGACCAATTTTTGTGACTTTAGTTTTCTCTCTGTTTAAACCTACTCTACTACCAGGGGTGGGGGTGGCTCAGTTGGTAGCGCGCCAGGCTCGTAATCTGTAGTTCCCAGGTTCGAGTCCCAGCTGGGTCAGCGTTGAGATTTATCTCCGCAAAATTCCCCTCCCTGCCCACAGTCACTAGGGGACACCAAAGGGCCATCATCCATCAGATGGGACATTAAGCCATGGCCCCATGTGTGGGACAGACATACTCTGTGCACATTAAAGAACACGCTGGATGGCCTTGACGGGAGGCTACCATCTGTCTCCCAACAGCTGTTCCAGTGGGTCCCCTCCCCCGACCTTCTCTGAGCCTTCGGAGTCCATCTGACCTGCCATTTTAGCCCATGGTGTGCAAAAAAGTGCCGCTCAGAGGTAAAACAACCCATAACCTACTCTACTACCAGTTTCATCAGCAGCTCGAATGAAAGAGTTCATCTCATCAACATCATTTGCCAAAAGGGCTAAATCATCAGCATAATCTAAATCAGAAATTTTCGTATCTCCAGTCCATTTAAGGCCAAAATCTTTCCCTTGAAGTGAATTTCGCTTAACATAATCAATAACCAAGCTAAAGAGAAAAGGAGACAAAATGCACCCTTGTCGAAACCAGAAGTAATGCTAAACCAATTGCTACAAGCCTTACCAACTCTCACACAAGACTCAGTGTTATTATAGAGAGCTTTCATTATGTTAACTAACTTGTCAGGTATACCATATGATTTAACAATCAACCACAAATTATGATGATCAACAGAGTCGAAAGCCTTTTTGAAATCAACAAAGCTAGCAACCAAAGGTTTCTGAAACTCTAAACATTTCTCAAGAATCTGCCTCAAGCATCTGATCCACACATCCCCTACCACTTCTGAATCCACATTGCTCATCACGCAATTGACTGTCAACCAGATTCTTAATTCTATTAAGCACAATCATGGAAAGAACTTTGTCTGGAACAGGGAGTAGATTGATACCCCTATAATTATCACAAGAATTGCAATCACCATTTTTGAAAATAGGGATAATAATAATAGCTCTGGTAAAATCCTTAGGAACCATGTCTTTGCCATGAAAGATATTAAAAATTTCAGTCATCCAAGTGGCATTTCCATAGTAATTTCATCTACCGCTGGTTATTTATGAAGTTTAAGTTTAGAAATAACCAAAATAACTTCAGATTGTGTTATAGGGCCAATGTTAAAGCCACCAATGCATCTATCATCATCACAAACAATGGGAGTAGAATAACCACATTGTTTAGAACATCACTGAAATGCTCAGACCACCTAGCCATGACAGAATCCTCACCTTCTATAACCTTACCTTGTTTATACTTCATCCCTGTATACCTGTCTGTTTTCTACCACACAAAACATTAACTATCTGGTACAGCTCTGTGCTTTTGTGTTGTCTAACTGCTTTCTCGGCTTTGTCAGTGAAGCCATTAAGCCAAAGATTCTTATCAGCAGCTAACTGATCATTTACTCGTTTATTTAAGCTCTTTGTAGCGCTTTTTATTAGGTCTATTAGGGTATTGATTAAGGACATTCCTGCAGTTCTTCCCCTTGGTGCAAGCTCCTATACACTGTAAGGGGACCACTCTGTGAAGGTTCCACTGGCTCAAGTACCTTCATAGGGTCCTGAATGCTCGCCACATGTTTTCCGTGCACAAAGACCCGTGTCCAGGGAATGGAGGATCCAGGTAGTTGCTCTAGTGTCCCTGTCTTATCTCCTCAGCTCATGACTAACAGGGTACGCTTTGGCTGCCTTGCTATTGAAAAGCCTGTCGTCATGGGGCTGGGCACAGGATTCCGGCGCCTGTGCTATACACTCCTTTAGCATGTGCTTCTGGTAAACGGAAGCTCCTGGGGTGGACCACAGGATCATTCGGCTGGTGGGCAGGTCCTGCTAGGGTCAACCATGCGGAGCTGTGAGTAATCTTGTCCATCGCCAGGTACAAGTTTGCGAGTTTCCACACAACTTATTTTCCTTTTGAAGTTATTCTTTCTTTGTGAGGCCAGTTGGGTTGATTACAATTTGATTATTTTCTGCATAGTTACTTTTGTGTAGAAAGTTTATTTCTACACATTTCTCTTTTCAATTTTCTTTTTATTTGTTAGGGCTTTACTCACTGTCTGTTTTGGTATAGTGCCTGGCAACCTTGTTGGGCTCCAACCAGTCGGAGCCGCCGACTGGTCGGACCTGTGGGTTCCAACTGGCGACCTTGTTGGGCTCTGTGGAGGGTGGGGACAGCGGGCACTGAACCACACAAAAACAACTATGAGAGTTGAAGATGAAATTAATGCGATCAATGCCACTAAGGAAGCTCGACATGAACCCCCATCTTCCTTATTGTCTCTGTTATCTGTGCTGTCATCTTTGTCTATCTCTTTATTCCCAAGATTCCTGATCATCCTCTCCACGAGTGATCATGTACTTGGGAACATGTCCCCATTTTTTGTTAATAAAGGTTTGAAAAGTCTTGCAGGAGAGCCGAAATCCGTCAAGTGCTTATGATCTGGTTTGTTGCAGGTTGAGACTGCTTTTTCAAACTCTTGTAACTGCTCCTGGACGTGAGAGAGATTGGTGGGGTGGCTGTCAAGGTCACTCTCCACAAAACATTGAATTCCTCTCGGGGTGTGATCACCGAGTGGGGTCTCCTCAAAGTCACCGAGGAGGAAATTCTGTCAGAGCTTACACCTGAAGGAGTAACAGCAGTCCATCGGGTTATGACACACCGTGATAGGAAACTGGTACACACCCAGGTACTGATTGTAACATTTAACACGTCATGCATGCCTTCTTCCATCGAGGTAGGTTATGTACATTGCGAGGTACGACCATATATACTGAACCCTCTGCACTGTTTTCAGTGCCAGATATATGGTCATGCCCGCACAGCTTATTGGGGCAAGCCCACCTGTGCACGCTGTGGCAGCAAGGATCATGTTGATCCTGACGCACCACAGAAAAGACAAGCTGTGTGAACAATAGTGGCAAACATCCGGCATATTCCCGCAACTGTCCCAAGTGAAAGGAGGAAAAGGAGGTGCAACGGCTAAAGATCATGAGTAACATCTTGTATGCTGAGGTGAGAAAGCTCGCTGCACCACCCGCCCCACCTGGTGAGGTTTTCTATGCCAGTGCAGTCATTGGAAAGCCCATCATTCCAATGACTTTGGTGGTGATGCAGACTGACATCAGTGTACCACCTACTGAGTCTTTCTTGCCTGCAGCTAGATACCTCATGACACAGGCAGAACCATGGTTCGTGTCGACTTCGACATCAACTTCGGTTTCCATTCCTGCAACTTAGCTTTTCATCTTTACCGGAAGGCATCCTCCTTCCCTTCCTCAGACAGCAAGATCTCCCAAACTGAAGGTGCGCCCACTGGAGCCAAAAAAGGAAATTATCACTCCTCCACAAAGGGTGGTCACCGATTTCTGTCCCTCAGACGATTCCAATGACACACATAAAGACTGCGCCCTATTCAATAAGCTGTCCTTTGCAGCGGTTAAGCTGAATAGGAATTTGTCATCTGCCCACTCTTCTAAATTCCTGAGATGGCCACACTCCTACAATGGAATTGTCATGGATTCCAGAGCAATATTGATGACATCAAGGCCCACCTTCAGGCACACCAGCCCATCTGTGTGTGCTTGCAAGAAACATACTTGCAGCCAGTCACAGATTCCACGATCTGGCACTTTTCACTAGTTCGCTGGGACTGGAATGGAGATGGTTCAGCTAGCGGGGTTGTTGCCATCCTCGTGAGCAACCATTCTCCGTTCTAAGTCATACCCCTCACCACCAAATGAAAAGCAGTAGCAATTTGCCTCTTTGTGGGGTTCTCGCTGACTGTCTGTTCTGTATATCTTCCACCTGGGAGCATTGTCTTCCAGGAAGACCTTGATGATCTCATCTCACAGCTGCTGTCCCCCTTCCTTGTCATGGGGGACCTCAATGGACATGGTCCACTTTGGGGCAGTACTGACACTAATGGCAGGGTCGGGGTCATGGAGCAGTGGTTCCTTGATCCTTCTCTCCCTTTGAACACCGGTGTCAGTACTTACTTTCACTCCCCAACTTGCACTTTCACTACCATTGACTTTTCCATCTGCTCCTCCTCGATCCTTCCACTCTTTACGTGGGAGGTCGATGACCACCCTTACCAAGTGATCACCTCCCTGTTGTGGTGTGCACCATCTCCCGTGGGGGGCCTTGCAGCCTTTCATGCGTATCACAATGGAGGTTTGATCGGGCTGACTGGGGTGGTTTTCTCTGGGCTCGATGACCATCTGTCAGCCAGGAACCCATCAATGTTAAAGTGGTGGAGATTACGGACTGTATCGTAGTTGCAAGCTGCATCCACAATTCCTCAGATTTCGACACGGTTTCCTCGTTTTCCGAAACCATGGTGGAATCTAGATTGCTCCGCAGATAATAATGCTCAGAACTAGGTTTGTTTCAGAGATATCTGGCCTTGAAGCGTTCAAATGCACCAGGGCAAAAGCTCTTTTTGTCTGGTGCCAGAGCCAGAAGGAATCTTGGATCAAATATACGTCTTCTATGACCCACACAACCAGTCCTTAGGTCATGTGGGATAAAGTCCTGAGGTTGGATGGGAACTACATGTCCCACGTGTTATCAATCCTGGAGCACAATGAACAGGCAAATTCTGATCCAAAAGCAATTGCCAACACTCTGGGGGAGTTATTCTCCTCCATCACTTCTTTGTCTTCTTCCTCCCCCGAGTTTCTGGCCCAGAAGAGCAGGGCAGAACACTCTCTGCTGTCCTTCCACTCAAATGGCCTGGAGCCTTACAACAGGCCATTCACAGCAGAGGAGCTTTGCCTTGCTCTGTACACCTGTCATGCATTTTCTGTCAGGCCAGAAAATGTCCATTAAGTGATGCTCCAACATCTCTCACCATCGAGTAATGATCAGCTGCTCTGACTCTTCAACTGCATTTTCATTAAAGAGCAGTTTCCAGACTCCTGGTGGGAGGCCATCATCTTGGCCTTCCCGAAGCTGGGAAAATATTCTAAGATTCCTTCCAATTATTGTCCTGTTGTGTTGACGAGTTGCGTGTGCAAGGTGTTGAAAGAATGGTATATGCTAGACTCATCTGGTGTTTAGAGCACCACAACCTTCTTTCCAACACCCACTGTGGCTTTCACAGGCAACGTCAACTCTTGACTATCTGATACACCTGGAATCAACTATCAGAAATTCCTTTTTTACGTAGAGAGCACCTGATGTTAATTTTCTTTGATATCGAAAAAGCATACAAAATGGCTTGGAGATTCGGCATTCTTCGTGACCTCCATAGCTTTGGCTTGAGAAGTCACATGCTGATCTTTATCTCCAACTTCTTATTGGCATGTTATTTTCATGTCTGTGTAGGCAACACTCTGTCGCGGCCATAACTCCAAGAACAGGGGGTGCCACAAGATTGCGTTCTAAGTATTATACTTTTCACTGTCAAGATTAATTCTATTACCAGACAACTTCACCTGTAGGCAATGTCCTCTATGTTGCCGATTTTAGCATCTTTTGCTCTTCGTCCAGCATGAGGGTCATTGAAAGACAACTGCAAATTACCCTGAACAATCTTTCAGTTTGGGTGATACCAAAACTTTTCGGTTCTCCCCATAGAACACCGATTATATGCAGTTTTGCCTCAAACATAATCTTCATCTGGATCCTGAGCTATGGCTCAGGGGTGTCTAGTTGTGGCAGAGACAGAGTTTTTTGGTCTCATCTTTGATTGGAAATTGACCTTTCAATCACACATACGTCATCTCAGGTACAAGTGCACGCGGGCATTAAACATTGTCAAGGTCCTCTCCTCTCTCTCCTGGGAAGCTAACCGATGTTCTCTGCCTTGCCTGTACTACGCACTTGTCCATTCAAAACTGGACTACGGATTCCAGATGAATAACTCTGCCTGGGATTTGGTGGTGAAGTTGCTGGACCTCCTCCATCATCAGGCTCTCCGTGTTTGCACAGGAGCCTTCTGCACCTCATCGATTCAGAGTATTTATGTTGAGACCAATGAACCGTCTTTATCTCTTCACAGTCAGCAGTTGTCCATACAATATGCATCTAAATTGCAATCCCTACCTAGCTATCCCACTTGGGACTGCATTTTCAGTCCAAAGTGGGAAATTATATTGCACTAATCCGTTGACTGCCATTTGTCCTTTGGGTTTATGAATCCGAGACTACCTCGAGACATCAACACCAGTATCGATAGCATTGCACAGTCGGGTCACTCCCACCGTGGCTCGCTGTTTCCTCTTCCTGTGATTTTTCCTTGTGCAGGATGGGGAAGGCCTTTAAACGTGACTGTGTGTATCAGCAACTCTTTGACAGCCATCGTGCTGAGTACCTGGACTTCTTGCCTGTCTTCACAGATGGCTCGAAGTCCGGCACATTAGTAACGTGCCAAACTCAAAATCTGCAGTTCCCACGTTCGAGTTCCAGCTGGGACAGCATTGACATTTATCTGCACAAAATTCCCTGCTTTGCCCATGGTTAGTAGGGGACACTGATGGGTTTGGAAAGGCCACCGTCCATCGGATGGGACGCTAAGCCGTGGCTCCTTGTGCGGGAGAGCCAGACCCTGTGCTCGTTAAAGAACATGCTGGATGGCCTTGACTGGAGGCTACCATCTGTCTCCCCACAGCTGTTCCAGTCAGTCCCCTTATCTAACCCTCTCTTAGCCTTCGGTGTCCATGTGACCTGGCCATTTTGCCCATGGTGTGCAAAAGAGTGCTGCTCAGAGGTAAAACAACCCAACCCGGAACATTGGTGGGATCAGCTATGGTCTGCTGTGATGTAATCATTGCAGATCAGATTCCACTGCAGTGTTCCATCTTCAGTGCAGAGTTGCACACTATCAGTTTCACCTTGGACCATGTGGTGGCTAAGCATCATTGTCGGTGTGTGGTTTACACCGATTCGCTTAGCTCACTACAGGCTTTGATCTCGGTGAGACATTATCCACCCCCAATTCTTTCTAAGATCTGCCAGCAGCTTCATCATCTTGCAGCCACAACAACCATCCATTTCTGTTGGGTGTGCATCCATAATCAAGCTTAGACCCGTTATTCCATTCAGGTTGGTACACGTGGTCAACACCAGGATTCTGTATAGTGACTATATATACAAACCTGTAGCAGCAGTTAGAAAAGTAGCCATACTAGTCTAGATCAGTAGGTCACACTGACCTGGCAGCCACCACTTCCATTCCCTTGTACAAGAGAGTATCTATTTTGAAAGGTACTAACAGTCTGCTCCCTGAGAATGTGGGATCAAACTTTAGGTGCTAGGTCTGTCCATTCTGTGCATCATAACAAGGGATAGTACCTGCACATTCAAGAATTTATACTTGCTAATATTTCTTGGAAGAGGTTGGAATAGACTGAATTGGTAGATGCATTTTACATATGGGTGTGTATTTACATTGTATTTTTCTTATGAGGATTTTCATAGACATGGGAATTTTTACAGTTATTCTACTTACAAATGGTGCTGTTGGTTAATATTTCTCCAGTGATCTCAGATTCAATATTCATTTCTTGATAGATGTAAGAATTTTTGCCTTAATCTCTATAACTACTCGTTTGTTCTCAATTGTTTTGTTGATGTTGAATCTGTATCAGTTATTTTTCCTACATGTGTTTGCATTGAAGTGAATGGTGTTCAATAGATGCAGAGCAAAATAATTATGACCAGTGCATCTTTGTGAAAATCGAAGCAGTTGCAGGTAAACGACAGTGCATGTGAAAGCCATGAAATGGTATAAATAACACCTGATACTGAGCTCTGTTAATTAGTATTATTTTTGTTCTTCAGATGGGAAAGGCTTGGTGAGTTTAACAAAGGCCAAATTGTAATGGCCAGCAACTGGGTCAGAGCATTTCCACGATGGCAAAGGCATGTGGTGTGCTAATGGTCAGCCATGGGTAATACCTTCAAAAAGTGGTCCAAAGAGGGTAAAAATACCAACCGCAGGCAAGGTGTGGGCCGACCACGGCTGATCGATGCTAGAGGTAAGCGAAGACTATGCCATATGGTACAAACCAACAGAAGGGGGATACTGTGGTGCAGCTTGACTGTATTTGAATGCTGGTGATGGGAGTAATGTGTCATAACACACAGTACATTGAGCACTGCTGAAAATGGGGCTGCATAGCCATATGCCATATCAAGTGCTCATGCTAACCTCAGTTCACCATCAAAAGCACCTATAAAGGGTATGTTAACATCAGAACTGGACTTTGAATAATTGGGAAAAGGTCGTGTGGTCCGATGAATCTCATTTCCTGTTGCAACATGTGGATGCACTGGTATGTGTACCTTGTTTACCTGGGGAAATTTTGGCACCAGGATGCACCATGGAACAAAAACAATCCGGTGGAGGAAGTGTAATGCTTTGGGCAATGTTCTGCTGGGAAACCCTGTGTCCAGTAATTCATGTGCAGGAAACTATGATGTCTACCACCTACCTAAACACCTCACCTTCTATAACCTTACTTTATCCTTCAATCCCTGTATACATGTCTGTTTTTTTACCACACAAAACATTAACTATCTGGTACAGCTTTTTGCTGTTATGCTATCTAATTGTTTCCTCGGCTTTGCCAGTGAAGTCATCAAGCCAAAGATTCTTAGCAGCAGCTAACTGATCCTTTACACGTTTTTTAAGCTCTCTGTAGTGCTTTTTATTAGGTCTAGTAGGGTATTGATTAAGGACATTCCTGCAGTTCTTTCTTTCTGAAATAAGCTGAAGTGCATTCTCATTCAATAATTCTGCCTCCTGTGCTTCTTTTTTCCTAAAAGAGTACTGTTAGTTTGCAAAAAAGACAGTTTAAAAGGTCCCATTCTTCAACTTCAGTAGTAAACAAACCATGACTAAGTAACCTATCATGGTAAGCTTTAGCTATAACTGTGTCTTTCAGAGCTTCAGAATTAAAAGTAAATTTAAAATAATTTAAAATTCTCTGTCATTGAGCAATAAAATTTTAGAGTTTATCCTTCAAACTATTTGCATGTTGAAAGTTCTTAGGAGAAAACTCTCAGAAGCTTTTTGGAGCAAAGACAGCGCTCCATCTTCAGTGAATGATGCTATGTATTGACGTTAGGTCTGTTTAGACAAAGAGCTTCTTTCCACATTCATGAAGGGCGATTCCAGTGTCTCGGTTGCAGGTGGGGTGGATGAGGTCATTATTTCAATAGCCTCGTGGACTATGGTTCCGTAGAAAGTGGATGCATGTGCAAGAAGTGTGGTGTGCTCCCAGTCTATTGTTGCCATGTGTTGCACTGCTAGCTCAGAGGCAGCCATCATTAGCTTCATTTGGTTGACATCAGTTTGGTGCTCCGCAAACCTTTCTTGTAAAGAGCGAATGGTTTTGCCGATGTAGTACACAACGGAATTATCTGGCAACTGTAGGGGAAATCGGTATACGCCCGATTTTTGAAGTAGGCTATATTTGTCCCTGTCCCTTTTTTAGGGACAAGCATGAATGAAGTGATGCTATCAATACATAGCATCACTTCACTGAAGACGGAGCACTGTCTTTGCTCCAAAAAGCTTCTGAGAGTTTTCTCCTAAGAACTTTCAACATGCAAATAGTTTGAAGGATAAACTCTAAAAATTTATTGCTCAATGACAGAGAATTTTAAATTATTTTAAATTAATTTTTGAGCAAGAAGGTCTTTTTAATTGTATACTTAAAAGTAAATATTTTAACCTTTGCTGAACTCTTTCTTCTTAAGTTTAATTTTCAAGACACTTTTAACAAGCTAATGGTCAGATCCAAATTCAGCTCCCCTATATGACCTGGTTTGCCGTCCCATGGCCGAGTGGTTAGCACGCTTGGCTACTGATCTAAGGGACCTGGGTTTGAGCCCTGGGTAAGGCATGGAAGTATGTGTCGTTTTTCTGCTGAGGTCTTGCCATCCTCTCAGACCTTCCACTATGGCATATTAACTGACAGGCACCTGTTGGACCTCTGTGGCAAGCAGCTGCTTGAGGGGGTATTTATTTTTATTTATATGACCTAGTATTCATAACAGAACTAGCCCATTTTTTTGTTAATTAATATATAATCAATCATATTCTTATGCAGCCCATCTGATGAAACCCATGTATACTTATGTGCATTACGGTGTTTGTAATAAATTTTAGTTATTCTGAAACCATTAAGTTTACTTACTTGTAGGAGATGTTTTTCCATTTTAGCTGCCAATACCAAAGGAACCTATCCCCCACCCCAAAGGTCAGAGTTAGTACCAACTTGAGCATTGAAGTCACCTAGAACAAGGGTAATATCTCGTTTCTTGACATAATGCAAAATATCTTGAAGTTGTGAAAAGAGAAATTTAAAATTATTTTTAAGAATCTAACCATCTGGTTTCTTGCAAGCCAAGATTATCTAAATTTTAATGGTGGAATTCTTCTGTGAGGACATCCAGAGAATAAGCTCTGTGTAGAGTCCTCACATTCCAACTACCTATGGAGAGAAAATGGTTAGTGGGATGTTTAAAGAAGCTATGTTTCTTGAGAGAGGGAATGCAGACAATATCAAACAGCCCCCTACGCAGGCATGGGGCAAAAACTGTTACCCCACACTAAAGGCCAAAGCCTTCTACACTGGAAGACTTCCTCCAATGTAGAATTTGAATATGCCCGTAGAAGCAAGAGTTCAGGTGCCTGCAATGACATTTGCTCAGAATTATCCATCAGCTGATAAAAACATATCCTGGGAATCTATTCACTTGAGTCTGTCAACCCACAAAGAAACAGAAAACACAGCAGAAGATTCGCCCTTCACAAAAGCCCACCAGTGCAACAAATTCAGGATCCATAATCAAGCTGAGAACCTTGTTTCAGTCCAGTCCAGTATGTTTATATGGTCAGTACCAGGACCCTGTGTGGTTGACCACTCCTCAGCAGGATAGAAAGAAAAGTAGCCATAGTTGTTCAGATCAGTAGGCCACACTAATCTGGCAGCCCTCCCCTTCTGTTCACCTCCACAAGAGAGTATCTCTTTTGAAAGGTACTAATCGCCTGCACCATGAGAAGGCGGGATCGGACATTAGGTGCTAGGCCTGGCTGATTCTGTGCATCATCACCAGGGATTGGTGCATAGCTCTCCTTCTAGTTACTACCTAGCTACCACTTACAGGCCACTTAGACGTCATAGTTTCCTGCACATGAATGCCCATCTCTAGCATTCAAATTACGAGTGAGTTGCACCACAATATCCCTTCTGTTGGCTTGTACCATACGGGACTTACTTTGCTCACCTCTAGCATGGATGAGCCATGGTCAGCCCACACCTTCGTGGTTTTACCCACCTCAAACCACTCTTTAAAGGTACTAAGCACGACTGACCGTGAGCACCCCAGAAGCATTGCTGCCTTATAAATGCTCTGATCCAGTTGCCTGGCCATAGCAATTTGATCTTTGTGAAACTCATTTAAGTCCACTGCCTTTCCCATCTGAAGAACAAGAATAACAGTGATTAACAGAGCTTAGTATCAGGTGTTTTTTATACCATTCATAATGTTCACACGCACCTTTACCTGAAGTTGCTTCAATTTGCATAAACCTGTACTGATCATAATGTTTTGGCTTTTCGGTGTATATTTGTATTATATATATAATATAAATAATATAAATATTTTATATATAATTATATATATATAGTATTTTATTTAAATATAAATAGTAATAGTTTTTTTTATAAATATTATATTTTCAAGAAACTTACCCTCTTAAGCTGCAAGGGTTTCTTGTAATTAATTTCTTATATAATTCTGTGTCTTTATTTCTGTTGGAAGAGGGGGGAGGGTGTTGGCTCAGTCGTAGTGCACTATGCTCATAATCTGTAATTTCCAGTTTTGAGGTACAACTGTGCCTGCGTTGAGATTTATTTCTACCCTACTCTGCCCTGCCATGGTCAGAAAGGGGACACGAAAGGTTGCCGTCCATCTGATGAGATGCCAGTCATAACCCCATGTGCAGGAGAGCCATACCCTGTGTGCAAGTTAAAGAATACTTGGATCAAGGCTACCTCGATGGTTAAGGCCATGACAACTATTTTAATGGCATCATGTATGAAGGAAAATGTTTATAAATTTTATTGTAATATTATGGCATTTAGTTGTAGGATATACCTAAAAAATGAAATAAAATATTAAATATATTACTCTTATGGCAATAATGCAAAATAATAATGTTGTATAACTTTTAATTGAATACAATGATTATTATTCCATTTATTATATGAATTAAATGAATAAAACAATTAATTATTCTAATTAAATGAATAAAACAATAATTAATTATTCTAATTAATTATTGTTTTATTTATTTGTAAGGTATAACTTAAAGCAACCTGTTATAATATTTCATCAAAATTTAAGAAAGTTTCCCTTCATACTTGACGTCATCAAAAGTGTTGTCATTGGCCTTCATTATCAAGGGTGGGTTACTATCTGTCCCCCATCAGCTGACCAGTGGGTCCTCTCCCCCAAACATTCTCTGGGACCTTGGGGTTGTTGATTTAGCCCTTTATGTGTAAAAAAGTGAAGCTCAGATGCAAAACAATCTCACCAAACTTCTGTTGGATTTACTGGGAAAAGTTTCTAACTGTTCAAATTATCAACCTCTTTATCAGGATATATATAGTAAGAGGAAAACTGAAAGTGCCTGAAAAGCTAAGGATAGAAACTTGTAGTTAAAGAGTACAAAAATAATATTAGCTGCAATAACATATATATAGATGTTTATGTTTTGAAAATTTCAAATTGTTGTCTTGTTTTGCAGAAAACGTTTTTTCAATGAAGAACTTTTGCAAAAATATAAGGAAGCAATTAGCAAAGCTGTTGAGACAGCAGCTCATCATAACCTGAGCCCCATATCTGGCAAAACTCTTGTTCTCTGTGATTTGACTAACCCTTTAATTGAAGCTCCTGATAAAGTGTCTAATAGTCTGCAAAAGGTATGAGTTGACTTCCATTTGGCATTTTTATATTAATAACAAATTTTTCTTGTAAAATATTTTAATATCTTCCAGAAGATTTTGCAGATTTATCTAATAAGTATATATAGATGATTTTGAAGTTCAAAAATTATTTTTGAATTCATTAATATACATCGAAATTATTGTTTTCAAATAAGTCAGCCTCTCCTTCCATATGACTAACCTCTCCAGGAAATATAGTCAACTTCTCTTTCCACATTCTATGCATGACCAGTCATATGAAGAACAAACCAGATATGCCATTTTAAGTAAACTAATCCAATCTCTAAAACCTTCACTTAATACATTTTTATGAAATTTGTAACACCCATAGCTCCCATATTGAGATGGGAATGTCTGATTATTTAGATTTTTTGAATGTATAGTTTTTGAGTTATGTATAGTTTTTCAAAAACAGCAAAAGAAATATTCTGTTCATTTCCATTTGTTTTCTAATATTTTGTGTTCTGTTGAAGTTTCAGGAATAAACATAGTTTCATTTTAGAGCTGTTAGCTTAAAGTGTTGCTTTAAAATGAAGTGCAGCATATGCAGATTAAAATAATGAATAATTTTGAGGTTACTGACATGTAAGTTTCACTTTAAATCCCAAAATATCGCTTTGTAATTTTTAAAAAAATCGCATTTGTTTATATTTATATAGTAGTAACATTTGTTGAAAGATTCGAGATGGGATCATATTTAAAGTAGTGTGCAAAAGTTATAGTCATGATTTTTTATTTTATTCTAAGCATACATCGATAATGACACATTCGATCAAGGGACGGATTTTCTATCAAGCCCAATAGGCTTATTGCCTGGAGCCTGTGGAAAGTTTAAGGTTGACGAAAAGCTTTTATAATTGACTCAAAAATAAACAAATTGCTAATTGAACTTCAAAATTTTTTTCTAATAGAAATACTTATAAAAAAAAAACTACTATTTTTATTAGAGTTATTTTACTTATTTATGAATATTGAAGTACCAGTACATATACAAATGAGAGCTGAGACCGTTCGGTTGAGAGTAGTGTATGTGAAGGTAGTCATTTCTGTCCCATGATTGACCAAAGATAGTTTTTTTCTATATTTCAACTTTGAGAAAAAAAGTTTCACTCTTCATAACTTGTTCTGAAAAAATAATGAGATACATTCTAGAAACGACTATTAGTGCACTGATAACACTAGATAAGAAATTGAAACTTTTTTTTTATAACATAGACTGAATAGGATGCTTTTAACTAATTTTGGGGTGCTAAATTTAAATATGACTGTGAAAAATATGCAGCACATAGTTTTTTTTTAAATTACGGATTGATGTATTTAAAATTTCAATGAAATACAATGTGACTTGTTTTATTAAATTTCAATTTAAAACTCATTAATTAATTGCATGATCATAGCGAAAAAAATTTGGAACATACTTCTAGACCACTGAATATAAAGTAGCAAATGAAATAATATTGAAATGCAAAATAAGAAAACATGGGTAAGGATTTTTTGAGTTATGTATAGTTTTTCAAAAACAGCATAAGCAAAAGAATGTCATCAAAAATGAATTTAGAAGAATAACATTTTTGTCTTTTATGTGCTTCTGCAAGAACCAGCAGTAGACACCCATCATTGCTGGTCCCACCTGTCTTGGTATCTCTCCTCCATGGTTTGGATATCCTGATGAAATCTTTCCTCTTGCTCATAACTGACATCTCCTAGGTTTTTGGGAAAGAAGTTGAGATGTGAGTGCAAGAAATGGATCTTCAGAGACATTCAGCAGCCAAGATTTTCATAGTTTTGAGAAGATCTTGAATGAGCTGATGGTAGTTTTCCTCTTTGTGATTCCTCAGAATATTCTGGATCACAGACATCAAGGATTTCCATGCAGCATGCTCCTTCATATTCAATCCTTCTTCAAAGACAGTATCATTCAGTAGCTTCTTGATCTGAGGACCAACAAGTTCCCTTCTTTGAGTTTGTCATTACTTAGTTTTGGAAATTTTTCCTTCAAGTGCAAAATGCTTTACCAGTTTTGTCTATAGCCTTTGTAAAGTTTTTCGTAAGCCCCAGTTTGATGTGTAGTGGTGGGAGCAGAACATCAGAGGGGTCAACTAGAGGCTTATACTTCACATTACTCTTTCCAGGAATAAAAAAATCTCTTTTGGGTCAGTATTTTGTTTTGTAGTGTTCCTTTCTGGCCCTACTGTTCCACAAACACAGAAAACAGCAAAATTTTGTGAAACCTCCTTGAAGCCCGAGCAAGAGAGAGATGACTTTTATGTCACCACAAATTGTCCATTTAAATTGCTCATATTTTACAACAGTGAGTATTTTTTTCATGCTTTCATAAGTTTCCTTCATTCCCACAGCATGTGTCACTGGAATGGAAGGTTTTTTGGTTTCTTTTATGAAAAAGGACAACTTTTAAGCCAAATTTTGATGAATCTATAAATAAACGTCATTCCTTAGGGTCATGAGTTGTTCCAATTCCTTCCATCAGCCCTGAAATATCTGTGCAGAAACACAAACTATCTTGCATCTCGTAATAAGCAGATAAAGTCAGATTTCTTTCTGAACAGTGAAATTCTGGTACCCTTGGCAAGAAGATTCCAATCTGGAACCTACATAGGTCATTCAGAAAGTAAATAACGTTTGCGTATAGAGTCTGCGCTGGTTCCTGGTCAAGTCTCAATTATCTGCTGAAACAAAAAATTGCGCTTCCCCCCCCCCCATGGGTCTATGAAGTCAATTCATTGTTGCCAATAGAAACATCATAGGGTTCACTTTCCACCACCAAAATTTAATATTTCTAGATTAAATACATCGTTTGCAATATTTGTTTGAAAATTTGAAATTTGCAAATTTTTCCACCATTAGAGGGCACAATTATAATTTTCGGAAGATTTAAAAAGTGTGAATCATAGTATTTTATCAATTTCTTTTAACAGAAAAAAAATTTTTCATTTATCTCCAAAAACACAATTATCTGCTAAAACTAAAAAGATGTGTTTTCTCACCCCCTCTAGGTCTAAAGGGGGTCAACTCATTGGCAATGGAAACTTCGTAACTTTCATATTCCACTACCAAAATTTGAAATTTCTAGCATAAATTCATCATTTGCAATATTCGTTTGAAGTTTTTCAATTTTCAAAATTTTCCACCTCTAAAAGGCGTAATTATAGCTTTAGAGAGTTTGAAAGTGCATATCGTATTATTTCATTAATACCTATCCAACATAAAAATAATTTTTAATTTATCTCTGTAAACAAAAAAGTTCGATGCTACAGACAGACAGATCACAAACTGAAACTATTATCTCGTTTTCTTTGAAAACCAGATGAAAACAACTGTGAAATCTAATATCATATAGAATATCATTTAAACCTTTACTATTCTGTAAATGGTAGCTAGGGGGAAGGGCTGAAAGGAGAGCTATGTACCAATCCCATGTGATGATGCATAGAACAGGTCAGGCCTAACACCTAATGTCCGACCCCGTCTTCTCATGATGCAGGCTATTAGTACATTTCAAAAGAGAGATCTTTTGTAGACGTGAACAGAAGGGGAGGGTTGTCAGATCAGTGTGGCCTATTTATTTGGACAACTATGGCTACTTTTTTTTTTTCAGTGCTGCTCAGGAGTGGTCAACCACACAGGGCCCTGGTGCTAACCATATGTACTACCTGAACGGAATAATGTCTCTGAGCTTGATTATGGATCCCAAATTTGCTGCACTGATGGACCTCTGTGTAGAGAAAAATCTTCCACTCGGTTTTCTGTTTGTTATGGGTTGAGAGCCCCCAAGTGAATAGATTCACAGAATGTTTTATCAGCTGGTGGATAATTCTGAGCAGAGGTCATTGCAGGCACCTGAACTCTTGATTCTATGAGCATCGTCAAATCTTACATTGGTTGAAGTCTTCCAGTGTTATATGACTTCAGCCTTTAATAGTGGGGGAAAGGGTCTTTTAAAAATTTGAACCAATTTTTGAAATTTTTGGATAGATCCTTTCCCCCACCATCAATTAGGGGGGGGGGTTTAATATTGTTGGCATTCCCTCTCTCAATAAACATAGTTTTTTTAAACATCTCACTAACCATTTTCTATCCCTAGGTAATTGGAATATGAGGACTCTGCACAGAGAATATTCTCTTGATATTCTCATGAAAGAATTCCACCATTATAATTTAGATATTCTCAGCTTGCAAGAGACCAGATGATCAGATAAAGGTCAGATTCTTAAGAATAATCTTAAATTTCTCTTTTCAGGGAGGGAAGATGGAAAGTATCTGCGAGACCTTGGTTTGCTTCTTTGCAGACACACTAGTGATGTTCTTATAGGATATGAGTGCATAAATGAAAGGTTTCTTAAAACAAAATATCAAACAAGCATTAATGACTTGAATGCTATCTGCTGTTATGCCCCCCACTGAGGTGCCGATGAGGATGAGAAGGATAGGTTTTACAGACAACTTCAGGATATTTTGAATTCTGTCAAGAAAGGAGATATCACCCTTGTTCCAGGTGATTTCAATGCTAAAGTTGGTACTGACTCTGACCTTTGGGGAGGGGTGATAGGCCCATTTGGTATTGGTACTTTGGGGAGGGGTGATAGGCCCATTTGGTATTGGTAGCTGAAATGGACAAATAGCTCCTACAAGTAAATAAACTTAATGGTTTGAGAATAACTGACACTTATTACAAACACTGCAATGTACCTAAGTACACATGGGTTTCACCAGATGGGCTGCATAAAAATATTTTTAATGCAGATAAATGTTCTACAATGAACTGTGATGTGATGTATTGTCTTGATGCTCGCGTGAACTACAGCGTGAGAATTATGTCACCAGTGACTTCAAACAAAGAACCTAACTGAAAAATAAGAAAGAAAGAGTTGTATGAATAGGAATTGGAGTGTGAAAGGAAACATAGTCTTAGTTTCTATATGGTAAGATAATCTAAAGAAGAAATGTTTTATGTGGTGTGTGCACAGGAGATTAAATAAGTTATTAGTGTTGATCCTGTTTGTGGACTGATAAGAAATATAAGGATATTTAGGACACGTAAAAATATGACTGAGGAGATTTTATGTTAGTTGACATACAGAGCTGATTTCAACTTTTCTGTAGGAAGAGTTTATCAATTAATGTATAGTTACATTTAGTTTGTGTGTGAGAATTGGTAAGGTTATTCTCGATAGATTGCAGATTTGTTTACAAACATGATTGTACTGCTCATTGACTGATATAAACCTTATTTATGATTTAAGTGTAAATTGTAATAAGATGCTAAGTTCTTCTGAAGATTTATTTTTATACTGATATAGATTTCGGTTGGTTGACTTTAGTTTATATAAATGTTTTCATTCATAATTTTGTAATAAATTATTTTAGAATTGGAATTGTTATATGCTATATTTTGAACTCATGCTCAGTTTTCATCCATTTAACTCATAACAATATGATTATATATTGATTAACAGGAAATCGCCTGATTCTGTTAGGAATACCTTGCTTTATAGGGGAGCTGGAATTGGAACTGACCAGAACCTTGTTAAAATTATCTTGCAACTTAAACTTAAGAAGTGTTGTGCTAAGGTTAAAGAATGACCTTTAGTTCTGAAGCTCTGAAAGACCCAATTATAGCTAAAGCTTACCATGATAGGTTACTTAGTCATTATGACAGTCATGGTTTGCTTACTACCGACGTTGAAGAAGAATGGGGCCATTTTAAACAGGTTTTGCATGAAACTAGCAGTACTCTTTTAGGAAAAAAAGGAGCAGAGGAGGCAGAATTATTTGAGTGATAAGGCACTTAAGGTTATTTCGGAAAGAAAGACCTGCAGTAATGCCCTCATCAATACCCTACTACTCGTAATGGAAAGCATTACAGAAAGCTTAATAAACATGTAAAGGATCAGTTAGCAACTGATAAGAATCTTTAGCTTGATGGTTTGGCTGACAAAGCTGAAGAAACGGTTAGAAAGCACAACAGCAGAGAGCTATACTTTTGAGCTGAGAAGATCAAAATTCAGAGCCAGACTTTAACATTCTCAGGCCCAAAGTTATGACAAGAGTAAGAGGCCCTAAACTACATTAAGTTTAAGAATTTCGGAAGTGGAAATAAGTTACATACTCTGATTGAAGGGAACGTTAAGAAATAAATATGAATTTGGGCTAGTGAAAATATTATACTTGCACTGGTTTATAATAATTACTGTTTGACATTTTCATTCAGTGTTTGCACAATGATTAATTAAAATATAAAATTTTGTGACACAATAGACTTAAATTTTTGAGGCCCTTTTGAATTGTGAAGCCCAAATCTGTGGCTTAGTTAGCTTTTGCATAAGTCCACCCCTGGCTGTACTAGATAGTTAATGTTTTGTGTGGTAGAAAACAGAAAGGTATACAGGAATTGAAGAATAAACAAAGTAAGGTCATAGAAGGTGATGATTCTGTTATGGCTAGGTGGGCTGAGCATTTCAGTGATGTTAGTTCTACTCATTGTTTGTAATGATAAATGCATTACAAACTTTAATATTGGCCCTATATCACAGTCTGAAGTTAATTTGACTATTTCTAAACAAACTACATAAATCTCTAGGGTAGATAAAATTACTACAGAAATACTTAGAGCTGGTAATGTTTCTGTTAACACATGGATGACTGAAATTATTTTGAATATCTTTTATGATAAAGGCACTGTTCCTTAGAATTTTACCAGAGCTGATTATTATTCCTATTTATAAAAAAAGGTGATCGCAGTTATTGTGATAACTATAGGGGTATCGGCCTGCTTTCTCTTCCAGATAAAGTTCTTTGCATGATTGTGTTTAATAAAATTAAGAATCTGGTTGATGGACAATTGTGAGATGAGCAATGTGGATTCAGAGGTGGTAGGGGATGTGTAGATCAGATTTTTTCACTTAGGCAGATTCTTGAGAAATGTTTAGAGTTTCAGAAACCTTTGGTTGCTAGCTTTTTTGATTTCAAAAAGGCTTTCGACTCTGTTGATCGTCATAATTTATGGTTGATTGTGAGATCATATGGTATACCGGACAAGTTAGTAAAAAAAAATGAAAGCTCTCTATAATAACACTGAGTCATGTGTGAGAGTTGGTAAGGCTTATAGCAATTGGTTTAGCATTGCATCTGGTTCAACAAGGTGCATTTTGGTGTTCGACAAGAGTAAATTTTGTCTCTGTTTCCCTTTAGTTTGGTTATTAATTATTTTATGTGAAATTAACTGCATGGGAAAGATTTTGGCCTTAAGTGATCTAAAGATCTAAAAAAATTTGATATAGACTGTGCTGATGATTTGGCCCTTTTGGCAAATGATGTTGATGAGATGAACTCTTTTATTCCAGCTGTTGATTAGACTAGTAGTGTAGTAGTGGTGGTAAACAGAGAGAAAACTAAAGTGATGAAAATTGGTCAGGCAGGCTGTGATTCAGTTAATCTGAATGGTTGCAATCTTGAACAGGTGTCACAATTTAATTATTTTGGAAGCTATGTAACAGAAAATGGTGATGTGCGGCATGAGATTAACAGATGGATAGGGATTGCTGCTGGGACTTTTAAGGATCTATGGAGAGTGTGGGGAAATAGGCTTATGCACCTAATGACTAAAATTAGACTATAATAATTTGGTTCTCTCTAGGGTTAGTTATGGTAGTGAAACTTGGACGCTTTGTAAACATGATAACAGGAAACTAGATGCTTTTGATTCTAGAAGCTTTCCCCAGTATATTGGGTATTAGGTGGTTCAACTTTGTAAGTAATGATGAGCTTAGGCAAAGGAGTCTGCAAGTTCCTTGAAGCAGCATATTGCACAGAGAGAGACTCCATTGGTTTGTCCATGTTGCCCATATGTATTGTTATAGATTAGCGAATAAGGTTATGTGTGTCTGAAGGCCTGAGGAAGAGGGGAGACCTAGGATGTGTTGGGCAGACAATGTCAAAGAGGACCTTGTTAGAATTGTTGTGCAGTGACCAGATTCAGCAGATGTAGCTCAGGACATGCTTGGAGAACTGAATTGTACGGTCTAGTTGGATCTCCATAGCTTGTGGCTTCTTGAGGATCCAACTAGACCGTACAATTCAGTTCTCCAAGCATGTCCTGAGCTACATCTGCTGAATCTGGTCACTGCACAACAATTCTAACAAGGTCCTCTTTGACATTGTCTGCCCAACACATCCTAGGTCTCCCCTCTTCCTCAGGCCTTCAGACACACATAACCTTATTCGTTAATCTATAACAATACATATGGGCAACATGGACAAACCAATGTAGTCTCTCTCTGTGCAATATGCTGCTTCAAGGAACTTGCAGACTCCTTTGCCTAAGCTCATCATTACTTACAAAGTTGAACCACCTAATACCCAATGATAATGTTCAGTATTTAGGTATTAGGTGGTATTTCAGGTATTAGGTGGTTCTAATACCCACCTAATACCCAATGATAATGTTCAGTGGAATATTTTTGTAATTGAGGAAACTCTACTCAAGTCTCAGATTGCATCCTCTCACGATACTGAATTCTCACACCTCCTGAAACTAAATCCTAGTTACCTGCTTGATTTTCTGGAAAACGTTGTTGAGGAAATCACCCACTAGCTGACTTAATATTTCTCAATTCTCAAACTTTCGACAAAACGTTGATTGAACAAATTTCCGCTTCAAACAAATTTCCATTTCGAACTAGTTTCCGGAAATCTTAAATCATTGCTGCCAGTGTAACTCCTTTAGCACCTGGACAATGACACTCCATCAATAAAATTTCAAAATTTTAGCATAAAAAAAGTTTATATAGTATTTGTTTGAATTTTGTCATTTTCCAAAATTTTCGACCGTCAGAGAGTGCAATTTAAGCTAGTGGGAAATTTTGAAAATACGAATGGTAATATTACATCACTTATATCCAACCCCAAAATAATTTTTCATTTATCTCCAAAAAACGGATATTTATTATGTAATATGTGTGTAACTTCTTTTTTCAAAAATTCGACATTTTTGAGAAAATGATTATTCAAAATCGTTAGTGGATAGTTTACCATTGTTAGTGGAAAAATTGAATGTCAAAAAATTCGCGATACCAACAATTTATTTTCAATTACCTGGAGCCTAGCAAAATGGGGAATTTCAGTGTCATTTCAATGGGAATCTAACATCGAAGCTCAATAACTTTTATATTATGTATTTTAGGGGTTGGGTTGTTTTGCCTCTGAGCGGCACTTTTTTGCACACCATGGGCTAAATGTCCAGGTCACCAGGACCCTGAAGGCTCAGAGAAGGTTGGGGGAGGGGACCCACTGGAACAGCAGTCAGGAGACAAAGGTAGCCTCCCGTCAAGGCCATCCAGTGTGTTCTTTAATGTGCAGAGGGTATGGCTCTCTCCCCCACATGCCTAATGTGCCATCCAATGAACAGCAGCCTTTCCAAACCCATCGGTGTCCCCTACTGACCATGGGCAGGGTGGGGAGTTTTGCAGAAATAAATCTCAACACTGACCGGCTGGGACTCGAACCTGGGAACTGCAGATTACGAGCCTGGTGCAAAGTTGCAGAGTCTACTTCAGTTATGGAACTCTTGGTGGTACTCATGTTGGAGAATACTCCACAACTCTGAATGAAGGCATTTTTGCAAGGTTTTTCCCCTTGAAGAGGGCTTTCCATCAAGTTACTTTTAAATTTTTTAGAACAACTATAAGTTGCATGGGGCGAGATCGAGTGAATATGCTGGATTGTATAGCTGTTTGATTTTTTTTCCAGCTCCTGATAGGCGTAACTCGCTGGGTTTTCTGAGCACTGGCTTTGTCATGAAGAAGGAGAACATTTGACATACCTGTTGTTGGACGCTGCTCCTTCATCTCCTTAACTCTTTTTGGGCAAAACACTGTTGGTGTAGTATTGGTCATTTTTGTAATTTTTTCAGGTAAGGTGTCCTTGGGAATTGAAAAAATTGTGTACATCCTCTTCCTAGAGGGAATGTCTTTCTGGAGGATTTGGGGATGTGGTTCATCTTATGCAACCAAAGCATAGTTATTGATCTTTCTGTGAGTCTCTTTTCATGCAACTGAATTCTGCTGTCTGTAATGTCCAGTGTTGATACTCAGTGGCAGTACACAGTTTATGAAGAAGTAGTGCTTGTCTTTCAACTGAAATCTTTCCAGGTACACCTCTGTAATTTGGTTTTATGGCTGTGTAGTTATTGTTGTTTTATGGCTACTTTCTGGCCTTCTATAGTCTGTTTTTGATTTAAAATTTCCTCTGTGGTTTTTAGTATAATAAAATCAGTGTCCTTGCGGTTGTAGTAACTCATTGGCACAGGTTAGCTGTATTTCCTTCTGTTGTTAATGTGGGAATTATAGTTGATCTTCTTTAGTGTAGTAGTCGACATCTATATGCTGTTGCTGCACACTATCAGTCGAGACTGTTTTCGGAACCTAAGTTCCTGACTATCAGCTTCTGTATACCAATCTGTTTAAATTAATGCATGGTTGAAACCTCCTTTGAGGTTCTCACTTTTCATACAACTGCAACATTTTGACTCAGCGGTGGTTGTTGTTGCTGTTGGTGTTGTTGCTGCAAAAGTGTAATACCAGAAAGAACTCATCAGTCCCAAAATAAGCAAGATGGGTAGCCCATGGGAGAACATGTAAATGATACAAAGCACAGCACATGCGCATCATGTTTGACAGTAAAGCCCCTTGGGAATGGTGTAAGAGGAGATTACAAAGAGC
Organism: Ryuthela nishihirai; assembly: GCA_038380435.1. Lineage (NCBI taxonomy): Eukaryota > Metazoa > Arthropoda > Arachnida > Araneae > Heptathelidae > Ryuthela > Ryuthela nishihirai. The sequence continues at coordinate 47,352 of JAWZYU010000759.1, forward strand.
CAGTGTTAAAGCACTGGTATTGTGTTTGCTCGCAGTTCTTGCGCACTAAAGGATAAAGTATGCCCTGTTGAAGAACACAGCATCCATACGACCAGGTTTCTGACTTTGATTGAGGGAGAATTGTGGGGTTACAGGAAGGCGGATTATCATACTTAGACATCGGTGCTCATGTTGAACAGAATGCTGCCACAGTGATGAGAATATGACGTCAGTGGGTAGAGGAGGAACAAACTCACCGATGTCAGGGATCTCAATTGCCCTGTCACACAAATGAATGATAGGACAGACATCTTGTGTGCATGGCTATAAATGATTGTACAGCCACTTCAGCTTGTCAAACACTTTAGCTCAACAGTTAGGGTGTATTGCACATCAACCAGTGTCCGCATGTACAGTTGGTTGGTTGGTTGTTTTGGGTTTTATGGTGCATAGGCAGCTAAGGCCATATATGATGATGATGATGAATAAAAGGGTAAAAGAAACAGAAACCCACAACCAAAGTAAAAAATTAATAGAGTAAAGGGTAAAGGACAAAACCAACAGATATAAAAAATGCAAAAATAAGAAAGACGTGCAAAGCAATAAATATAAGTTATAAAAGGAAAACCAACCCAAGTGTAAAAGGCCCAGGTTGGACAGTGTATAGATGACAAAGCCATAAAATTAAATTCTAGTAAAATAACTGTTAAAATGTAAAAGCAAAGACAGGAGGTAAAGGACTCATCAGATAAAAGATGGCCGAATGTAAGAGGCTCGGCCGTAAAATTATGGAAGGTAAAATATAAACAGTGTTCAAGGTTAGAAGCAGGACAAATTATTAAAATATGTTTAATGGTTAAAATGGTGTCACAAAACTCACACTTAAGTTCGTTGCCTGCCTGAAGATGAAAGGAATGTGTAATATACAAATGAACTAAGTGGAGCCGGGCAAGTAAGTGGAGTCGGGCGAGTACAACTTCCTCCTTGCGATTCCCATGAAAACAAGACTGCGAATGTTCGACAATAGGCTTGATCTTGTTACCAACTTGTTCAGACCAAGATCTTTGCCACTGTGCCTGGAGCTCGATGGAAAAACACTGCCGGAAGTCCAAGTATGGAACCGGCAGCGGAGAGTCGGAGAGGGGCATGGCTGACCTGGCAGCAGCATCTGCCAAGTCATTGCCCCTGATCCCAACATGCCCAGGCACCCAACAGAAGAGAACTGTGGTGGTAGCTGCCAGAAGATGAGCTAATGGCAGATCTTGGAGACAACAGGGTGAGGCTGATGCCTCACTGAGATCAAAGCAAATTGGTGTAGAGGACACACCAACAATGATGCTTAGCTGCTATGTGATCCAAGGCAAAACTGATAGCATACAACTCTGCAGTGAAGATGGAACACTGCTATGGGATTTGGTCTGCAATGATTACATCACAGCAGACCATGGCTGATACCACAGATGTACTGAACTTTGAACCATCTTTGAAAACAGGCAAGACATCTGGGTGCTCAGCACGATGGCTGTCAAAAATTGCTGATATACACAATCGGGTATAAAGGTCTTCCTCATCCTACAAAAAGCGAATTTACAGGAAGGGGAAACAGCGAGCCAAGGTGGAAGTGGCTCAGCTGTTGAGTGTGCAATGCTATTGATACTGGTGTTAATGTCTCGCAGGTAACCTCGGACATGTAACTCGAACGGACGAACGGCACTCGGCCAATTCTGGTATAACATTTCCTATGGGGGACTGAAAACACAGTCCCAAGTGGGATGGCCTGGCAGGGATCGCAATTTTGTTGCATACTACAGGGACAACTGCTGATGGTGGATAGATAAAGATGGTTCGCGGTCTCAACATAAGTGACTCTGGACCAGTGAAGTGTGGTAGGCTCTCGTGCAAAGATGTAGGGCCTGATGATGGAGGGGGTCCAGCACCTTCATCACTGAATCCCTGGCAGAGTCATACACCTGGGATCTGTAATTGAGTTTCGACCAGACAAGTGCATGATAGAGGCAGAGCAATGAACATCCGTCCGCCCCCGAAGAGAGAGAGGAGAGGACCTTAATGATGTTCAATGCCCATGTGCACTTACACCTGAGATGTCATATATGTGGTAGAAAGGAAAATTTCTGGTTTCTCGGTCTCCGCCACAAATGGAATGATGTTACCCCCGAGCGGTCCAAAAAACGATAAACAACCAAACCAAACCCCCATGCCGTAGCTCAGGGTCCAGATGAAGATTACGCTTGCGGCAAAAGTGCACGCAAGTAGTCTTCTGTGGAGAACTGAAACCCATTGGTTGTCACACAAACCGAAAGAACATTCAGGGCAATCTATAGTTGTCGTTCAGTGACCCTCATGCTGGATGACGAGCAATAGATGCAATAGTCATCAACATAGAGGGCATTGCCTACAGTTGGAGGAAGCTAGCATGTAATAGAATTTATCTTGATAATGAAAAGCGTAACAATCAGGATGCAGCCCTGTGACACTCCCTGATCTTGGGGGAAAGGCTGTGACAGAGTGTTGCTGATAGAACTCTCTAACTACGAGAAGATAAAAAGTTTGCTATGAAGATTGGCATGTGACCTCGCAAGCTGAAACTATGGAGGTCACAAAGAATGCCAAATCTTCACGCTGTGTCGTACACTTTTTCGATGTCAAAGAAAATGGACACCAGGTTCTCTCGACGTGAAAACAAATTCCTGATCTCCGATTTGAGGCAGATCAGGTGGTCTAAAGTAGACCTGTGCCTGTGAAATCCACACTGGGTGTTGGAAAAAGGCCTTAATGTTCCAAATACCAGGCTAGCCTAGTATTTACCATTCTTTCCAAAACCTTGTAGACGTAGCTCATCAACACAATTGGATGATAATGCAAAGGAATCTTGGGATCTTTGCCTGGCTTGGGGAAAGCCAAGACGATGGCCTCCCACCAGGTGTCCGAAAACTGCTCCTTAATGAAAATGCAGTTGAAGAGTCAGAGCAGCCGATCCTTACTCAATGGTGAGAGATGTTGCAGCATTGCATAATGGATATTGTCTGGTCCAATGGTGGATGCACGAGAAGTGTGCAGAGCAAGACTAAGTTCTTCTGCTGTGAATGGGCTGTTGTAAGACTCCAGGCGGTTCGAATGGAAGGACAGCGGAGTGCATTCGGTCTTGCTCCTTTGGGCCAGAAACTCGGGGGGAGTAGGAGAATAAAGAAGAGATGGAGGAGAATGACTCCCCCAGAGTGTCGGCAATTGCTTGAGGATCAGCAATTGCCTGTCCATTGTGCTCCAGAATCGATAATGAGTGGGATATGTACTTCCCACCCATCTTCCGAACCTTATCCCACACCACCTTCGAACTGGTCATGCGGGTGATCGAAGACGTATATGTGATCCAAGATTTCTTCTGGCTCTGGTGCCAAACGAAACAGGCTTTCACCCTGGCACATTTGAATGCTTCAAGGTTGGGGGACGTTGGATATCTCCAAAAAACCCCCAAGCCTTGTTCTGAGCCTTATGAACTGTGGTGCAATCTGGATTCCACCACGGTTTCAGAAAACGAGGAAACCGTATCGAAGTTTCAGGAATTGTGGATGCAGATGCATCAATTGCATGCAATACAGTCCGTTATCTCCGCTACTGCCACGCTGATGGGCTCCTGGTTGACAGAGTGGTCATTGAGCTCAGAGAGCTACTCGAAACCACTCCAGTCAGCCCGATCGACCTCCACCATAAGACTCATGAAGGGCTGCAAGATCCCCACTGGTGAGATGGTACATACCACAGGGAGGTGATCTCTTCCATAAGGGTTGTCCTCAACCTCCCATGTAAAGAGTTGAAGGATCAAGGAGCAGATGGTGAGGTCAATGGCAGTGAATGTGCAGATTGGTGAGTGAAAGTAAGTATTAACATTAGTGTTCAACAGGGAGAGAGAAGGATCTAGGAGCCACTGCTCCAGGACCCTACCCATTGGTTAATTGAAAATGGGGACATGTTTTCCTAAGTACCTGATCACTTGCGGAGAGGATGATTGTGTCCATTGAAGTCTACCATTTTGAGGAAGGGAGATGGCAGCTGTGAGAAGAGATCATCAAGGTCTTCCTGAAAGACGATGCTTCTAGGTGGAAGATATACTGAGCAGACAGTCAGGGAGAACCCCACGAAGAGGTGGATGGCTACTGCCTCTAAGTTGGTGGTGAGGGGTATGACCTGGAATGGAGAATGGTTGCTAAAGAGAATGGTGACACCCCCGTGAGCTGGACCATCTCCATCCCTGTCCCAGCGAACTAGTGAAAAGTGTCAGATCGTGGGATCTGTGACTGGCTGCAAGTATGTCTACTGCAGGCACACACAGGTGGTCTGGTGTGCCTGAAGGAGGTCCTTGTTGTCGTCAGTATTCCTCTAGAATCCATGACAATTCCATTGTAGGAGTGTGGCCATCTCAGGACTTAGAAGAGTGGGTGGATGAATTCCTATTGATCTTAACGACCTCAGAGGACGGTTTAGTGAATAGGGAGGTAGTCAGTATCCATATCCTCGGAATCATTTGAGGGGCAAGGATCAGTAACCTGCTCTTTGTGGTGGAGTGATTTTTTATTTTTTTGGCCCCGGTGGGGACCTCTTTGGTTTGGAAGGTCTAGCTGTCTGAGGATAGGAAGGACGATGCCTTCCAGTGGAGGTGGAAGGCTGAGTTGCAGGAATGGAAATGGGGATTGATTTCGAAGTCGACACCACCCTTGGTTTCGCCTGCATCAGGAGGTATCTTGCTGCAGGTGAAAAAGATTTAGTAGGTGCTATACTGATGTCAATCTTCACCACCACCGAAGTCATTGGAATGGTGAGCTTTCCAATGACTGCACTGGCATAGGAAATCTTGCCAGGTGGGGTGGGCAGTGCAGCAAGCTTTCTTGCCTCAGCGTAAGAGATGTTGTTCATGATCTTTAGGCGTTGCACCTCCTTTTCCTCCTTCCACTTGGGATGGTTGCAGGAGTACACCAGATGTTCACCACTACAGTTCACTCAGCTTGCCTTTTCTGCTGTGCAATCAGGAACAAGGTGATCCTGACTGCCACAGCGAGCACAGGTGGGTTTGTCCCGGCAAGCTGTGCGGGCATGACCGTATATCTGACACTGAAAAGAGCACAGAGGGTATGGAATATACGGCCATGCCTCTCAATGAAAATGCCTGCTTTGATGGAAGAAGGCAAGTGTGAATTCAATGTTTTGTGGGGAGTGACCTCGACAGCCACTCCACCAATCTCTCTGACGTTCAGGAGCAGTTCCAAGAGTTTGGAACAAGTGGTCTCAACCTGCAAGTTGCCAGATCATAAGCGCTTGACAGATTTTGGCTCTCCTGCAAGACCTTTCAAACCTTTGTTAACAAAAAATGGGGACACGTTCCTAAGTACCTGATCACTTGTGGAGAGGATGATCAGAAAACTTGGGAATAAAGACACAGACAAAGATGACAGCGTAGATAACAGGTACAATAAGGAAGATGGGGGCTCATGTTGAGCTCTCTTAGTGGCATTGATTGCATTAATTTCATCATCTACTCTCCTGTTTGTTTTTGTGCGGTTCAGTGCCCACTGTCCCCACCCTCCACGGAGCTCAACAAGGGGATGCCCAGTCGGGCGCCAGGGCTACCCAGGCATTATACCCACGCAGACAGTGAGCCAAGCCCTTACAAATAAATAAAAGGAAAATGAAAAGAGAAATGTGTAGAAATAAACTTTCTACACAAAAGTAACTAAGCAAAAAATAACAAATTGTGATCGACCAAACTGGCCTCACAAAGATAGAATAACTTCATAAGGAAAATAAGTTGTGAGGTAACTCTCAAAACCTGTACATGAGCAAGGTTACTCACAGCTCTGCATAGTTGATCCTAGCAGGACCTGCCCACCAGCCGATTGATCCTGTGGTCCTGGAGCAGAGGCCCCGGAATCCTCAGCCCAGCCCCATGATGACAGGCTTTCCAATTGCAAGGCGGCCAAAGGGCTGCCAGTCATCAGCTGAAGAGAAAAGACTGGGACTTCCAAGCAACTATCAGGATCCTCTTTTCCCAGAACACGAGTCTCCGTGTACGGCAAACACACGGGTGAGCGTTCAGGACCATGTGGAGATACCCGAGCCAGCAGAACCTTCACAGGGTGGTCCCCTCACCACGTACAGGAGCTTGCACTGTGGGGCCACACGTATAGTTTGATGTTGTCTGCAGCATCGGGGCATCTTTGCTAGGTGGCCATTGCTTCGGCTACCATTGACTCTACAACAGAGGCATATGCAACTGCAATGGTGCCAAGAATGTCACACATGGATGTGTGAATTGCATCACATTGTCTTTTTAGATGTAGCACCCTCTTTAGTATGCAGCACCATGATGGGCGAATCCATATCTGGCGTTACTGTGGCAACAGGCTCAGTGAGACATTATGATGCTCATGACCTGTATGGTGTTCATGATGCAGCACCATACAGGTCTGTTCTCTGGTGTTATGGTACAGGGTGCCATTGGAATCCACTCATGCATGCACCTCATACGTATTACCGGGACTTTGAACAGCCAACCTGTGGTACAACCACAGGCTCCAACACTGAGGTGTTACCCACTGGTGAGATTAGACAACACTGAGGTGTTACCACATGGATAACAATTCCTGGATTGCCACAATGTGACACTTCTGCCTTGGCCTGCACATTCACTGGATCTGTCCCAAATTGAACATGTTTGGTCCATGATCTCATGACGACTAGCACACTAAACACCAGCAGCTGCTACAATGATGAACTGCATGGAGTGACATTCCCCAAACACACATTCGATGTCTCATCCTCTCAGTGCCGGACCATGTAGCAACGATTATTGCCACTCATGGTGACTACACAAGATACTGATTTCATTGTATTCCACAAGTCTAACCGAGTTGTATTTCTAATCATTTGATCCTTGTAACCTAAGCTATGTGTTTACTAAATATGGCTGTGATATCTGTAGTCTTTTCTGGAGTTGCACCTTTAACGGCCAGCAGTGTATTTCATTTTCTATTGATTTGTCGCCAAGTAACTGGAAGATTTCAATATTTTGGTGATTGGAACAAGAATAAAAAAATTTGAACCAAATCATCATCATTACCATCATCATCCTCAAGCAGCCATGGGCTACAGAGGTCCAACCAGACCGTGCAATTTAGTTCTCTAAGCAAGTCTATCCTGAGCTACATCTACTGCATCTGGCCACTGCACCACCAATTCTAACAAGGTCCTGTTTGACATTGTCTGCCCACCGCATCCTGGCTCTCCCCTTCTTTCTGAGGCCTTTATGCACACTGTTCATAACCCTATTCGCCAATCTATAATTATTCATACGGGCAACATGGCCAAACCAACGGAGTCTGTTACTGCACAATATGCTGCTTAAAGGAGGTTGCAAACTCCTTTGCCTAACCTCATCTTTAGTTACAAAGTTGAACCACCTAATGCCCAAGATACTGCGTAAGCATCTGGAATCCAAAGCATCTAGTTTCCTGTTATCTTGTTTACAAAATGTCCAAGTTTCACTACCATAACTAACCCTAGAAAGAACCAAACTATTATACAGTCTAAATTTAGTCTTTTAGTGTATATGCCTATTTCTCCACACTTTCCATAGATTCTTAAAAGTCCTGACAGTAATCCCTAGTCATCAGTTAATATTGTGCCACACATCACAAGTATCTGTTATATAACTTCCAAGATAATTAAACTGTGACACCTGCTCAAGACTGCAACCATTTGGATGAACCGAATCACAGCCTGCCTGACCAATTTTCATCACTTTAGTTTTCTCTCTGTTTATAACTAACCTACTCTACTACTCTCACACACGACTCAGTGTTATTATAGAGAGCTTTCATTATGTTAACTAACTTGTCAGGTATACCATATGATCTCACAATGAACCACAAATTATGATGATCAACAGAGTCAAAAGCCTTTTTGAAATCAACAAAGCTAGCAACCAAAGGTTTCTGAAACCCTAAATATTTCTCAAGAATCTGTCTAAGTGAAAATATCTGATCCACACATCCCCTACCACTTTTGAATCCACATTGCTCATCACGCAATTGCCTGTCAACCAGATTCTTAATTCTATTAAGCACAATCATGGAAAGAACTTTACCTGGAACAGAGAGTAGGCTCCTATAGTTATCACAAGAACTGCGATCACCTTTTTTGAAAATAGGGATAACAATAGCTCTGGTAAAATCGTTAGGTACCATGCCTTTATCATAAAAGATATTCAGAATTTCAGTCATCCAAGTGGTAACCGAAACATTCCCAGCTCTTAGCATTTCTGTAGTAATTTCATCTACCCCTGGGGATTTATGAAGTTTAAGTTTAGAAAGAGCCAAAATAACTTCAGATTGTGTTATTGGGCCAACATTAAAGCCAGCAATGCATCTATCATCATTGCAAAAAAATTGGAGTAAAATTAATCACATTGTTTAGAACATCACTGAAATGCTCAGTCCACTTAGCCATGACAGAACACTCACCTTCTATAACCTTACATCGTTTATTCTTCAATCCCTTCCTTTTTTCTACCACACAAAACATTAACTATCTGGTACAGCTCTCTGCTGTTGTGCTGTCTAGCTGCTTCCTCGGCTTTGTCAATCAAGCCATCAAGCCAAAGATTCTTATCAGCAGCTAACTGATCTTTTTCACGTTTAAGTTCTCTGTAATGCTTTCTATTAGGACTAGTAGGGTATTTATTAAGGACATTCCTGCAGTTCTTTCTTTCCAATATAAGCTCAAGTGAATTTATCACTCAGATAATTCTGTCTCTTCTGCTCCTTTTTTCCTAAAACAGTACTCTTAGTGTCCAAAATTGCCTGTTTAAAATGATCCCATTCTTCCTCAACTTCAGTAGTAAGCATACCATGACTGTCATAATGAATAAGTAACCTATCATGGTAAGCCTTGGATATAACTGGGTCTTTCAGAGCTTCAGTATTAAAAGCAAATTTTTAAACCCTAGCACAACACTTTTAAGTTTAAGTTGCAACACACTTTTAACAAGGTAATGGTCAGATCCAATTTCAGCTCCCCTATATGACCTGGTATTCTAACAGAACTAGCACATTTGCTGTAAATTAATATATAATCAATCATATTCTTATGCAGCCCATCAAGTGAAACCCATGTTTACTTAAGTATGTCACGGTGTTTGTAATAAGTGTTAGTTATTCTGAAACCATTGAGTTTAGTTACCTGTAGGAGACGTTCCCCATTTCCATTGCAGCTACCAATACCAAAAGGGCCAATCACCCCTCCCCAAAGGTCAGAGTCAGTACCAACTTTGGCATTGAAGTCACCTAGAACAAGGGTAATATCTCCTTTCTTGACAGAATTCAAAATATCCTGAAGTTGTCCATAAAACCTATCCTTCTCATCCTCATTGGCATCCTCAGTGGGGGCATAACAGCAGATAACATTCAAGTCTTTAATGCTTCTCTGAAATTTTCCTGTAAGAAACCTTTCATTAATGCACTCATATCCTAGAAGAGCATCACTAGCGTGTCTGCTGAGAAGCAGACCCACGCCTTTGTGATGTTTATTGTCGTCCCTCCCTGAAAAGAGAAATTTAAGATTATTTTTAAGAATCTGACCTTTATCTGTCCATCTGGTCTCTTGCTAGCCAAGAATATCTAAATTATAATGGTGGAATTCTTGTGTGAGGACATCAAGAGAAAAAGCTCTGTGCAGAGTCCTCACATTCCAACTACCTATGGAGAGAAAATGGTTAGTGGGATGTTTAAAGAAACTGTGTTTATTGAATGAGGAAATGCCAACAAAAAACAAACAGCCCCCTAATCGCAGACATGGGGCAAAGACCCATTCCCCCACCACTAAAGGCTGAAGCCATCTACACCGGGAGACTTCCTCCAATGTAGAATTTGATGATGCCAATAGAAGCAAAGAGTTCAGGTGCATGCAATGACCTCTGCTCAGGATTATCCATCATCATCATCAAGCAGCCATGGGCTACGGAGGTCCAACCAGACCGTGTAATTTAGTTCTCCAAACAAGTCTATCCTGAGCTACATCTACTGCATCTGGCCACTGCACACCAATTCTAACAAGGTCCTGTTTGACATTGTCTGCCCACCGCATCCTGGGTCTCCCCTTCTTTCTGAGGCCTTTATGCACACTGTTCATAACCCTATTCGCTAATCTATAATTATTCATATGGGCAACATGGCCAAACCAACGGAGTCTGTCTCTGCACAATATGCTGCTTAAAGGAGGTTGCAAACTCCTTTGCCTAACCTCATCATTAGTTACAAAGTTGAACCACCTAATGCCCAAGATACTGCGTAAGCATCTGGAATCAAAAGCATCTAGTTTTCTGTTATCTAGTTTACAAAATGTCCAAGTTTCACTACCATAACTAACCCTAGAAATAACCAAACTATTATGCAGTCTAAATTTAGTCTTTTAGTGTATATGCCTATTTCTCCACACTTTTCATAGATTCTTAAAAGTCCTGACAGTAATCCCTATTCATCTGTTAATATTGTGCCACACATCACAAGTATCCGTTATATAGCTTCCAAGATAATTAAACTGTGACACCTGCTCAAGACTGCAACCATTCAGATAACTGAATCACATCCTGCCTGACCAATTTTCATCCCTTTAGTTTTCTCTCTGTTTATAACCAAACCTACTCTACTACCAGTCCCATCAACAGCTCGAATGAAAGAGTTCATCTCATCAACATCATTTGCCAAAAGGGCTAAATCATCAGCATAATCTAAATCAGAAATTTTCGTAACTCCAGTCCATTTAAGGCCAAAATCTTTCCCTTGAAGTGAATTTCGCATAACATAATCAATAACTAAGCTAAAGAGAAAAGGAGACAAAATGCACCCTTGTCGAACACCAGAAGTAATGCTAAACCAATTGCTACAAGCCTTACCAACTCTCACACACGACTCAGTGTTATTATAGAGAGCTTTCATTATGTTAACTAACTTGTCTGGTATACCATATGATATCACAATCAACCACAAATTATGACGATCAACAGAGTCGAAAGCCTTTTTGAAATCAACAAAGCTAGCAACCAAAGGTTTCTGAAACTCGAAACATTTTTCAAGAATCTGCCCAAGTGAAAATATCTGATCCACATATCCCCTACCACTTCTTAATCCACATTGCGCATCACGCAATTGACTGTCAACCTTCAATTGACCTTCTGTCAACTGACACAATTGACTGTCAACTCTTCAATTGACTGTCATCCTTCAATTGACTGTCAATTCTAATTCTATTAAGCACAATCATGGAAAGAACTTTACCTGGAACAGAGAGTAAGCTTATACCCGTATAGTTATCACAAGAACTGCGATCACCTTTTTTGAAAATAGGGATAACAATAGCTCTGGTAAAATCCTTAGGAACCATGCCTTTATCATGAAAGATATTCAGAATTTCAGTCATCCAAGTGGTAACCGAAACATTCCCAGCTCTAAGCATTTCTGTAGTAATTTCATCTACCCCTGGGGATTTATGTAGTTTAAGTTTAGAAACAGCCAAAATAACTTCAGATTGTGTTATTGGGCCAACATTAAAGCCACCAATGCATCTATCATCATTGCAAACAATGGGAGTAGAACTAACTACATTGTTTAGAACATCACTGAAATGCTCAGCCCACCTAGCCATGACAGAATCCTCCCCTTCTATAACCTTACCTTGTTTATCCTTCAATCCTTGTATACCTGTCCGTTTTCTACCACACAATACATTAACTCTCTGGTACAGCTCTCTGCTGTTGTGCTGTCTAACTGCTTCCTCGGCTTTGTCAGACAAACCATCAAGCCAAAGATTCTTATCAGCAGCTAACTGATCTTTTACATGTTTATTAAGTTCTCTGTAATGCTTTTTGTTAGAACTTGTAGGGTATTGATTAAGGACATTCCTGCAGTTCTTTCTTTCCAAAATAAGCTCAAGTGCCTTATCACTCAGATAATTCTGTCTCTTCTGCTCCTTTTTTCCTAAAAGAGTACTGTTAGTGTCCAAAAGAGCCTGTTTAAAATTATCCCATTCTTCCTCAACTTCAGTAGTAAGCAAACCATGACTGTCATAATGACTAAGTAACCTATCATGGTAAGCTGTGGCTATAACTTGATCTTTTAGAGCTTCAGTATTAAAAGAAAAATTTTTAAACCCTAGCACAACACTTTTGAAGTTTAAGTTGCAACACACTCTTAACAAGGTAATGGTCAGATCCAGTTTCAGCTCCCTTATATGCCCTGGTATTCCTAACAGAACTAGCCCATTTTCTGTTTATTAATATGGAATCAGTCATAATCTTATGCAGCCCATTAGGTGAAACCCATGTGTACTTATGTATGTCGCGGTGTTTGTAATAAGTGTTAGTTATTCTGAATCCATTGAATTTACTTACCTGTAGGAGATGTTGCCCATTGCCATTGCAGCTACCAATACCAAAAGGGCCTATTACTCCTGCCCAAAGGTCAGAATCAGTACCAACTTTGGCATTGAAGTCACCAAGAACAAGGGTAATATCTCCTATCTTGACAGAATTCAAAATATCCTGAAGTTGTTCATGAAACATATTCATCTCATCCTCATTGGCATCCTCAGTGGGGGCATAACAGCAGATAACATTCAAGTTCTTAATGCTTGTCTGAAATTTTGCTGTAAGAGACCTTTCATTAATGCACTCATATCCTAGAAGAGCATCACTAGCGTGTCTGCTGAGAAGCAGACCCACGCCTTGGTGATGCTTATTGTCGTCCCTCCCTGAAAGAAATTTAAGATTATTTTTAAGAATCTGACCTTTATCTGTCCATCTGGTCTCTTGCAAGCCAAGAATATCTGAATTATAATGGTGGAATTCTTGTGTGAGGACATCAAGAGAAAGAGCTCTGTGCAGAAACCTCACATTCCAACTACCTATGGAGAGAAAATGGTTAGTGGGATGTTTAAAGAAACTGTGTTTATTGAGAGAGGGAATGCCGACGATATCTAACAGCCCCCTAATCGCAGACATTGGGATAAAGACCCGTTCCTTCACCACTAAAGGCTGAAGCCATCTGCACTTGGAGACTTCCGCCAATGTAGAATTTGACGATGCCAGTAGAAGCGAAGGGTTGAGGTGCCTGCGATGACTCTGCTCAGGATTATCCACCAGCTGATAAACATATCCTGTGAATCTATTCACTTGGGGCTGTCAACCCTCAAACAAACAGAAAACACAGCGGAAGATTTTCCCACCACAGAAGCCCACCAGTGCAGCAAAATCAGGATCCATAATCAAGCTCATAGCCATATATCTGTCCAGTGGGTTTATATGGTCAGCACCAGGACTCTGTGTGGTTGACCACTCCTCAGCAGGGTAGAAAAGAAAGGAAAAGTAGCCATAGTTGTCCAGATCAGTAGGCTACACTAATCTGGCAGCCCTCCCCTTCCGTTCACTTCCACAAGAGAGTATCTCTTTTGAAAGGTACTAACAGTCTGCACCACGAGAAGGCGGGGTCGGACATTAGGTGCTAGGCCTGGCCGGTTCTATGCATCATCACAGGGGATTGGTGCATAGTCTTCTTCCAGTGACTACCTAGCTACCATTTACAGACCAATATTTTATTATGTTTGAAACTTTTTTTATAAACCAATAATCTGAATAGAAGGTACTATAATGGTTTTACTTTTGCTTAAAATTAGTTTCAAAATATTTGCCCATTGATTTTCCAACCTGATTTATGCTTTTTAGAACTGCAAGTAGTGTACAGTAAATTTTTCTTACAAATTTAGAAAAATTAGTAAGTTTTAGGTGTAATATACTTCAAATATTTTAAAAACAGACATACCAAGGATGTATTATGCTGGGTTTAATGTGCCTCATTGCTTGTGAAGAATGCGAAATGAAAGTCATCCCTGGAGCTGGACCTGTGGAAACAGTTAAACTTCAAGGCGGATCATTTTTAGAAAACATGGCTGAAATTTGTGCTAAATATGAGGTAATTTTTTAATTTTATTTTGCATTAAAAATACATTTGTTCTTTAAAGGATAATGGGCAAAAAATTTACCTAACTGAAATACAATTAAATGTTATATGAAAGGTACTTTTACACTAGTAACTGCAACTGGGATAATGATGAATTCATATAATATGTATGAGTACTTTCTATGAGAGCATGCAGTTCCAAAATGGAGGTGCTGGAATTAGTGGAAAAAGATGTTAATAAGGTGTTCTTGTATTGTAGACAAGGCTATTGGTGAGGTTTTACAGTAATGTCCACTTTCCACAAGTGCAGATACCCGAGCCAGCAGAAAGATTGCTTTACAATTCACTTCACCAGGATGCCCTACATACTCGCTCAATTGGATTCAATGTCCGGTTCGTCACTTTCAAGGAAATTGTTAATCACATGATCCCTATGGGAAATGGCATTATCATCGATAAAAAAATCAGGACAGCATCCTGGAAAAGTCGCTCAGGGTGTAAGAATTAATTCTATGTATCATTAAGTAGCCAGCCCAAACTACCTTAGGACTGTCACCAAAATAATGTTTTTCTCTGATGTAACAGCATGGCGAATTCCATGTTTTCTCTAGATGAACAAACTTTGAGAATAGGTGTTCAAACTGAATCTGAACTCATCTGTAAAAGCTTATTTGCCCACAGGTATTGGCTCTAAAACTGATCAAACCACATTAAATGATTTTTTTCTGTTGAAGCATGTCTTTGTGCATGAAGACTTCCACAACACCTCCTGTAGACAATAGTAGATTAGAGCACAGATCATGAGATTTCACATGGGGCCCAACACTCATGGGATATCAGCATATATAACATGGGATATCATGGATCATCAACATATCAGTCAAAATGCAATGTACCCAATAATCAAGCAAATGTTGAATAGTGTAAGAATTTTGGGTGCTAGCAATAATTTTCATCCCAATAATTAGGGTTTGTATTCTACTGAGCATTTAAATGGTAAATTGCTCAAGTAGAAAAAAAATAGTATCAAAGCAATATCAATAAAATAAATTGTTTATTGAAATCAAATTCACCAAAATATAAGTCAAGAAACGCTGACTCAAATCAATTCTAGTGAATTAGTTTAATTTAAAAACATAATCAGGGTGCGACAGAGAGCCTATCCCAGGGGGATAGCAAAGGGACTGTGATTGGGGAAGACAGAATGAAAGTTTTCCAACTTGGAAATAAAATTTTGCCAACTGAGAAAATGAGTACTTGTATTTAATTACTAGAAATCAATTGGTCCCGATTTCTAGCATCACTGCAACCCATATTTGACATTGAACATAATGCGTGCCCAACAACAGAAGCAACATCCGCAAGCCATATTGCCAGAGACCGAGAAGGAGATACCTAATTGTGGTGGCAACAAACTTAAGTAGGAGTGTAGGTCAGCAGGTTTTCAACAAAACGGAAGGATAGAGAACTTTATTTTAATATTTAGACAACCCCTTGTTATAGGTTTAATATTATTCTAAGCTTATATTTTGTATAAATATTGTATGTTATTGTGTGTAATTTAAACAATCCTTGAGAGTTGAATGTTAGGGAAATTATGTATTTGCATTTCAGGTAACAGCTACTAATAAAGCCATCATGTTGGCTGCTTATTAATAATTTGGCATGAAGGAGAAAATGGTCTCAATTATTTTACGGCTGTCGCTGAGAATTCGATATTCGTAGAATACCTAATAGGAATTTCTACGAGTATATTAGAAGTTTAAAGGATTTACCTTGAAGGAAATAAATGCTAATTACTGAGTTAAGTAATGAATAATTTTAAATATTTATAATAGGTATGTGATTCTTGGTGTGTATATATATACACATGGTGTTTCAAAAAGGATGCAACCCTAAATGTAAGAGAACAGAACTTATGCACATGTACATTTTATGCCATAATATTAGTCAGCTGGCATTAGTGTACTCAAGATTAACAGCCTTTAGCTGTTGAAATGACCTTGTCATGCACTAGTCTCACTCAAACATCCATTCCTTTGTGTTGTGTCAGCAATGTCATTTTCCAAAAACGAACATGTATTTATTGTTGAGACATATTGTGTACACAAAACTTGCAAACATGAGAGAGAGTTGAAGTTTTCTCAGTCTGCAGTTCCCAACAAGTCAACAATATATCGTTTGATTGATAAATTTCTTACACTGGGTCTGTACAGAATCGAAAGAGCCCAAGCTGGCCATCACTGTTAACTGCCGAAGTTCTTGATGATGTGTCTCAGTGTTTAACTCGCTCACCCAGAAAATCTCAGTAACAAGTTATCATCAGAGGTTGGACTGTCACCAGCTACTGATTTCAGGGCTACAAAGAAATTAAAATTTCATGCCTACCACATTGGTGTTGTTGATGAACTGAAAGAATCAGACCATGAAAAACGTTTACAGTACTTTCGTTAGTTTCTTTTTTTGTGATGAAAATGGAATTGAGGTGTTGGACCTTGTTTATTTTAGTGACGAGCTTGGTTTCACTTTGATTGGTATGTGAACAGTCGAATATCCTCCTCCTCCTCCCTCCAACAACAACAACTACCGCTGAGTCAAAATGTTGCAGTTGTATAAAAAGTGAGAACCTCAAAGTAGGTTTCCACCTTTAATTAAAATTTTTTAAACACACTGGATAGTGAGGAACTTAGGTTCCGTAAACAGTCTTAACTGATAGTGCGCAGCAACAACATATAGATGTTGACTACTGCACTAAAGAAGATCAAATATAATTCGTACATTAACAACAGAAGGAAATACAGCTAACCTGTGCCAGAGAGTTACTACAACCGCAAGATCTGAATGGTAAATATAGTTTCTTTGCTCTTTAAAGCATCTTTATTAGGAAAAGGATGCTGTTAGAGGATAGTATAAGGAACCTGATTTAAACACTATACAGATCAATGCCCTGTAGACTCTAAGGAATTGTAAAGCGCTCCTCTTGACTTAAATTTTCATATCTGTACAGTAATTAATCGTGGAATTAAATCACATTCTTACTACTGTGATTCGCAATTTAATTTTACAAAGTTGAACCACCTAATGCCCAAGATACTGTGTAAGCACCTGGAATCAAAAGCATCTAGTTTCATGTTATCTTGTTTACAAAGTGTCCAAGTTTCACTACCATAACTAACCCTAGAAAGAACCAAACTATTATAGTCTAATTTTAGTCTTTAGATGTATACGCCTATTTCTCCACACTCTCCATAGATTCTTAAAAGTCCCGGCAGCAATCCCTATTCATCTGTTAATCTCATGCCGCACATCACCATTATCTGTTATATAGCTCCCGAGATAATTAAACTGTGACACCTGCTCAAGACTGCAACCATTCAGATTAACTGAATCACAGCCTGCCTGACCAATTTTCATCACTTTAGTTTTCTCTCTGTTTATAACCAAACCTACTCTACTACCAGTCTCATCAACAGCTCGAATGAAAGAGTTAATCTCATCAACATCATTTGCCAAATGGGCTAAATCATCAGCATAATCTAAATCAGAAATTTTCGTATCTCCAGCCCATTCAAGGCCAAAATCTTTCCCTCGAAGTGAATTTCGCATAACATATTCAATAACCAAGCTAAAGAGAAAAGGAGACAAAATGCACCCTTGTCGAACACCAGAAGTAATGCTAAACCAATTTGCTACAAGCCTTACCAACTCTCACACACGACTCAGTGTTATTATAGAGAGCTTTCATTATGTTAACTAACTTGTCTGGTATACCATATGATTTCACAATCAACCACAAATTATGACGATCAACAGAGTCGAAAGCCTTTTTGAAATCAACAAAGCTAGCAACCAAAGGTTTCTGAAACTCTAAACATTTTTCAAGAATCTGCCCAAGTGAAAATATCTGATCCACACATCACCTACCACTTCTGAATCCACATTGCTCATCACGCAATTGACTGTCAACCAGATTCTTAATTCTATTAAGCACAATCATGGAAAGAACTTTACCTGGAACAGAGAGTAGGCTGATACCCCTATAGTTTTCACAGGAACTGCAATCACCTTTTTTTGAAAATAGGGTTAATAATATCTCTGGTAGGAACCATGCCTTTATCATAAAAGATATTTAAAATTTCAGTCACCCAAGTGGTAACAGAAACATTCCCAGCTCTAAGCATTTCAGTAGTAATTTCATCTACCCCTGGGGATTTATGTAGTTTAAGATTAGAAACAACCAAAATAACTTGAGATTGTGTTATAGGGCCAACATTAACGCCACCAATGCATCTATCATTGCAAACAATGGGAATAGAACTAACCACATTGTTTATAGAGCATCACTGAAATGCTTAACCCACCTAGCTATGACAGAATCCTCCCCTTCTATAACCTTACCTTGTGTATCCTTCAATCCCTGTATACCTGTCCTTTTTCTACAACACAAAACATTAACTATCTGGTACAGTTCTCTGCTGTGTGCTGCCTAACTGCTTCCTCAGCTTTGTCAGCCAAGCCATCAAGCCAAAGATTCTTATCGGTAGCTAACTGATCCTTTACACATTTATTAAGTTCTCTGTAATGCTTTCTATTAGGACTAGAAGGGTATTGATAAAGGACATTCCTGCAGTTCTTTCTTTCCGAAATAAGCTCAAGTGCCTTATCACTCAGATAATTCTGTCCCTTCTGCTCCTTTTTTCCTAAAAGAGTACTGTTAGTGTCCAAAAAAGCCTGTTTAAAATTATCCCATTCTTCCTCAATTTCAGTAGTAAGCAAACCATGACTGTCATAATGACTAAGTAACCTGTCATGGTAAGCTTTGGCTATAACTGGATCTTTCAGAGCTTCAGTATTAAAAGCAAATTTTTTAACCTTAGCACAACGCTTTTAAGTTTAAGTTGCAAGACATTTTTAACAAGATAATGGTCATATCCAATTTCAGCTCCCCTATATGACCTGGTATTCCTAACAGAACTAGCCCATTTGCTGTTAATTAATATATAATCAATCATATTCTTATGCAGCCCATCAGGTGAAACCCATGTGTACTTATGTTTGTCGCGGTGTTTGTAATAAGTGTTAGTTTTTCTTAAACCATTGAGTTTACTTATCTGTACGAGACATTGCCCATTGCAGCTACCAATAGGGCCTATTACTCCTCCCCAAAGGTCAGTCAGTACCAACTTTGGCATTGATGTCACCTAGAACAAGGGTAATCCTCACACTTTTCACGAACGACCATTACACGCATGGAATATTGGTGTTTGGTGTGGAATATTCGTCGGCCTGTGATGGGGCCTTTGTTTTTGGACTCAACTGTAACTGGTGAAGTTTATCGTGACCTCATCGAACAGTTTATTGCACTATTGGATATGAATGAACGTGAGTGTTGGTTTCAACAAGATGGCACGATGGTTTTCTCTGGGGATTTCTCAAATGTGTAGTGTTTCAAAACAATTCTCATACACTTGAAGGCTAAATTTGAAAGAGAGATTTTTAAGCATAAAAAAAGAACATTACGAAAGGTAGCTGCAAATGTCATGAAATGTGTACGAATCTGTATCTAGGTTGCAGAAAATCACTTTCAACATCTATTGTAAAGGTAGATATATGTCTGATTTGCATCTTTTGAAATTTGTGTCTTTTGTCAAGTTTAAATAGAAAAATAAATAGAGGGTTACACCCTTTTTGAAACACCCTATATATAATAAGGTGGGTCCAACTTCAACTGGGGAACACAAGTGTTTTATTTATAACAGGTTGAATTTTCTTTGACTTAAAAAGTACTTGTTAGTCCATTTACCTCGCATATTTTGGAAATGCACTGACATATAATAAGTTTATGTTAAAACTATAATTTTTATTTTGTTAAGGAAAGTGTTTTTTTTCCACATTCATGCATTAGGATTCAAACAGATCAAATGCTATAATATTTACTTAGTAATTGCAGCAGAGGTAAAATGCAGTAAAATGATTAAATATCCTTTCAACTAATAAAACTCGCATTTAAAATATTGTAACGAAAGACAATTTTGTAATATGTGATATTATGAAAATATATGATGTTTTCAAGGGGATTTGTAAGTTCAAATTGTAGTAAATATGTGTATTTCGGAGAGGTAAACGTATATAAAAAACGCTTTTATAAGTTATAATTATTTATGAAATTAAAAAATTTTTTGTAATGGATTCATTTTTGAGGTAGAATACTGTTAAATTGGTGCATAGTGTACGCATTTTGTGCTGCTTGTGAGTTAATGCTGTTTGGATGTAAATGTAAGAGGACCAGTCCAGATGTTTATAGGAGTTGATTTGTGGATATGATATGCATATCATATCCACAAATCAACTATTATTATATATAATTGTAGCTGTGCACAATAATACATTTGATTGAGGTGTAATGTTTCTAATGGAATTCTGTAAATGACAAGACCATTTATTTGTTAAAATTTAAAATATTTCGAATAATTAATGACATTTATTTGTTGTTCCATAAAATCATTAATAAGGCTTAGATTATTGAATTATTTAGTTTTGGTTGTTTTCTTAATTGTGGAAAGGAAGTATCTTGTTAACGAATTTGCATCGTTTGCACTAATTATCTCTCGCTGGATTATTCTGATATGATGTTGTTCCAAGGCACCTCTTTTCAACACCAAAAAAAACACCAAAAATAAATAATTCAATCTCTAGTCTTTATTAATGATTTTCTGGATTAAATTGTAGCAATGAGTAAAAGGCCTTAAAGTCATTACACAAGACCAAGACAAGTAAATTTGCAGACTATCATTAGTAACGTTACTAACTGAACCAAATTGTATAATGGTGCCTCAGTGGTACAGTGGTATCGTGTTCGCTTGTGATGACACTCAACTGCTGGTGTTTGAATCCAAGTCCAGGGATCGCATGATCGTTTGTTCTGTCATATATGATGTGATTGCCCCTCACTAATCAGTATGATTCTAAATAGTTAAAAATATCGCTGTTCTCACTTACGACATAAATATTGGTTAAGTCCCATCAACCCCATTGGAGAAAACAAAAACACGAACAGGTCTGTAAATGGTAGCTAGCTAGTCATTGGAAGGAGAGCTATACACCAGTCCACTGTGATAACGCTCAGACCTAGCCAGGTCAGGAACCTAAAGTTCAACTCCTCCTTCTCTTGGTGCAAGCTGTTAGTACCTTTCAAAAGAAATGCTCTCTTGTGGAAGGAACAGAAGGAGAGGGCTGACAGATCAGTGTGCCTACTATTCTGGATTGCTATGGCTAATTTAGTTTTTTTCTACCATGCTTAGAGTAGTCAACCACATAGGGTCCTAGTGTTCAAAATATATACCAACCTGAATTTGCTGCACTGGTGAGCTTCTGTTGAGGAAAATTGTTCTGTGTTTTCTCTTTGTTTGTGGACAGCACCAAGTGAATAGATTCACATGATACGTTTTGTCAGCTGGTGGATAATCCTGAGCAGAGATCATCACAGGCACCTAAACTCTTGTTTCTGTGGGCATTGATAAATTCTAAATTATTCTTGCAGTATAGATGGCTTTAGCCTTTAGTAGTGGGGAAACGGCTCTTTGCCCATGCCTGCAAATAAGGGGCTGTTTGATATTGTCGGCATTCTCTCTCTCAATAAACTTAGTTTCTTAAAACATCCCACTAACCATTTTCTCTCCATAAGTAGTTGGAATGTGAGGATTCTGCACAGAGCTTATTCTCTTAATGTCCTCACAGAAGAATTCCACTGTTATAATTTAGATAATCTCAGCTTGCAACAGACCAGATGGCCAGATAAAGGTCAGATTTTTGAAAATAATCTTAAATTTCTCTTTTCAGGGAGGAATAATAAAAATAAACACCAAGGCGTAGGTCTGCTTCTCAGTAGACATGCTAGTGATGCTCTTCTAGGATATGAGTGCATTAATGAAAGGCTTCTTACAGCTATGTAGTATTTCAGTAATGATTTCATCTACTCCAGGCAATGTATGCAGTTTAAGTTTAGAAATAGCCGATTGGTCTGTAAATGGTAGCTAAGTAGTTGTTTTGGGGGTTGGGTTGTTTTACCTCTGAGCGGCACTTTTTTGCACACCATGGGCTAAATGGCCAGGTCACATGGACCCCGAAGGCTCAGAGAAGGTTGGGGGAGGGGACCCACTGGAACAGCTGTTGGGAGACAGATGGTAGCCTCCCGTCAAGGCCATCCAGCATGTTCTTTAACGTGCACAGGGTATAGCTCTCCCACACATGGGGCCACGGCTTAACGTCCCATCCGACGGACGGCAGCCTTTCCAAGCCCA
This sequence comes from Ryuthela nishihirai, assembly GCA_038380435.1. Taxonomy (NCBI): domain Eukaryota; kingdom Metazoa; phylum Arthropoda; class Arachnida; order Araneae; family Heptathelidae; genus Ryuthela; species Ryuthela nishihirai. The sequence goes on from JAWZYU010000759.1 coordinate 69,649, forward strand.
TCGGTATCCCCTACATACCGTGGGCAGGGCGGGGAATTTTGTGGAGATAAATCTCAACGCTGACCCAGCTGGGAGCTAAGTAGTCACTAGAAGGAGAACTATACAGGGTGATTCAAAACTTATCGTTCAAATTTCGTGGGGAGGTAGGGAATACGTCAGGAAACCGATTTCACATAGGAAAGCATGTCTGCAAACGTCATCTACATGAACAAAATGGACAAGTAAAATGAACACAAGGAAACAGTACAGTTAAGTGGTAACGAACGTGACTTTTATTACAACAAGGTAAAGTACAGGTTCATAGCAGGTGCTCAAAATTGCGACCATTTACACGGACACAGGATTCACAGCACCGTTGCATTGACCGCCGAACATTTTCAAAAATGCCTGGCATATCACGGACAATGCCTGCGGCGGCCACTATTCGTGCAACAAGGTCCATTTCACTGTCGACGGGGGTCTCGTACACATGGTATTTCATGGCCCCCCACAAAAAGATATCCATGGGCGATAAATCAGGTGACCTGGGTGGCCAAGCGATCGGTCTACCTCTACCGATCCATCGAGCTCCGAATGTTCGGTTCAGGTAATCACGCGCAACAATTGTTCTATGGGCTGCATATCCGCTAGCTCTTGATGCATAAAACGATTCATCTTATCACTAGTAAATCAGCTCGTACACTGATGACAGCGGGAGTGGTCGGGCGAGCTGTACACTGGTTGGGTACACACAGCGCCCTCTACGTACGCATGCGTACATTTGCGGACATACTTTCCTATGTGAATTCGGTTTCCTGACGTATTCCCTACCTCCCCACGAAATTTGAACGATTAGTTTTGAATCACCCTGTATGCCAATCCCCTATGATGATGCATAGAACCGATCTAGTCTAGCAGCTAATGTCCGACATCACCTTTTTGTGGTGCAGGCTTGTTAGAACCCTTCAAAAGAAATACTCCCTTGTGGAAGTGAACAGAAGAGGAGGGCTGTCAGATTTGTATTGATCTGGACAACTATGGCTACTATTTTTTTCTACTCTGCTGTAGAATGGTAAACCACTCAGGGTTCTGGTACTGACCATATAAACTTACTCAACTGTATTAAGGTTCTGAGTTTGATTACAGATCCTTAATTCGCTGCAAGGATGGGCTTCTGTGGAAGGAAAATCTGCTGCTCTGTTTTTTCTTTGTTTGTGTGTTGACAGCTCCAAGTGAATAGATTCAGAGGATACGTTTTGTCAGCTGGCAGATAATCTTGAACAGATGTCATTGCAGGCACCTGAACCTTGCTTCTACAGACAGTGTCAAATTCTACACTGTTTTCTACATTTTCCAATGTAGATAGCTTCAGCCTTTACTGGTGGGGTAATGGATTTTTGCCACATGCCTACGATTAGGGGACAGTTTGATATTGTTGGCATTCTCTCTCTCAATAAACAGTTTCTTTAAACATCTACTAACCATTTTCTTTCCACAGGAAGTTGGAATGTGAGAACTCTGCAGAGAGCTTATTCTCTTAATGTCCTCACAGAAGAATTCCACTGTTATAATTTAGATAATCTCAGCTTGCAAGAGACCAGATGGCCAGATAAAGGTCAGTTTTTTGAAAATAATCTTAAATTTCTCTTTTCAGGGAGGAATAATAATAATAAACACCAAGGCGTAGGTCTGCTTCTCAGCAGACATGCTAGTGATGCTCTTCTAGGATATCAGTGCATTAATGAAAGGCTTCTTACAGCTAAATTTCAGATGAGCATTAAAGAATTTAATGTTATCTGCTGTTATGCCCCATGGAGGATGCCGATGAGGATCATAAGGATAGGTTTTACAGACAACTTCAGGAGATTTTGAATTCTGTCAAGGAGATATTACTGTTGTTCCCCTGCGACTTCAATGCTAAAGTTGGTACTGACTCTGACCTTTGGGGAGGGGGATAGGTCTCTTTGGCATTGCTAGCTGAAATGGGCAAATGGTCTCTACAAATAAGTAAACTTAATGGTTTGAGAATAACTAAAATTTATTACAAACACTGTGACATACATAAGTACACATGGATTTCACCAGATGGGCTGCACAAGCTGCCATCTGGACTGATTACCATCCATGGACTGATTACAGATAAATTAGAAGCAAATGAGCTTGTTCACTTAGGATACTAGGTAATATATTGGAGCTGGAATACGATCTGACCAATACCTTGCTAAAAGTATCTTGCAATTTAAACTTAAGAAGTGTTGTGCTAAGGTTAAAAATTTTACCCTTAATACTGAAGCTCTGAAACAACCTGTTATAGCTAAAGCTTACAATGATATGTTATTTAGTCATTATGACAGTCATGGTTTACTTACCATTGAAGTTGATGAAGAATGGGACTGTTTTAAACAGACTCTTTTGGAAACTAAGAGTATTCTTTTAGGAAAAAAAGGTGCTGAGGAGGCAGAATGTTTTGTATGATAAGACTATGATAAGACTATGATAAGACACTTGAGCTTATTTCAGAAAGAAAGAACTGCTGGGATGTCCATAATCAATAGCTTACTAGTCCTAATAAAAAGCATTACAGAGAACTTCATAACATATAAGGATCAGTTAGCTGCTGATAAGAAATTTTATATTGATGGCTTCCTGACAAAGCAAGAAAGCAAGTTAGGCATCAGAACAGCAGAAAGCTGTACCAGATAGTTAATGTTTTGTGTGGTAGAAAACGGACAGATATACATGGATTGAAGGATGAACAAGGTAAAGTTACAGAGGTGAGAATACTCTCATGTGGGCTGAGCATTTCAGTGATGTTAAAATGTGTTATTTAAAATATCATTTAAAATAAAAAATGTTAAATTTAAGATTTAAACAATGTAGTTAGTTGTACTCCAATTGTTTGTAATGACGATAGATACATTACTGGCTTTAATGTTGCTATATCACAGTCTGAAATTATTATCATCATCATCCTCAAGCATCCATGGGGTACAGAGATCCAACCAGACCACATAATTTAGTTCTCCAAGCATATCTGTCCTGAGCTATATCTGCTGTATCTGGTCACTGCACACCAATTTTAACAAGGTCTGCAAACCGCATCCTAGGTCTCCCCCTCTTTCTGAGGTCTTTAGGCACACTGTTCATACCCTATTAGCTAATCTGTAATTTTCCATATGGGCAACATGGCCACACCAACAGTCTCTCTCTGCACAATATGCTGCTTAAAGATTGCAGACTCCTTTGCCTAACCCCGTCATTAGTTACAAAGTTAAACCACCTAATACCCAAGATACTACATAAGCATCTAGAATCAAAAGCATCTAGTTTCCCATTATCCTGTTTACACAGCATCCAAGTTTCACTACCATAACTAACCCTAGAAAGAACCAAGCTATTATACAGTCTAATTTTAGTCTTTAGGTGTATACGCCTATTTCTCCACACTCTCCATAGATTCTTAAAAGTCCCGGCAGCAATCCCTATTTGTCTGTTAAAAAAGTATCTGTTACATAGCTCCCAAGGTAATTAAACTGAATCACAATCTGCCTGACCAATTTTCATCACTTTAGTTTTCTCTCTGTTTATAACCAAACCTACTCTACTACCAGTTTCATCAACAGCTCGAATGAAAGAGTTCATCTCATCAACGTCATTTGCCAAAAGGGCTAAATCATCAGCATAATCTGAAATCAGAAATTTTCGTATCTCCAGCCCATTTAAGGCCAAAATCTTTCCCTTGAAGTGAATTTCGCATAACATAATCAACAACCAAACTAAAGAGAAAAGGAGACAAAATGCACCCTTGTCGAACACCAGAAGTAATGCTAAACCAATTGCTACAAGCCTTACCAACTCTCACACACGACTCAGTGTTATTATAGATAGCTTTCATTATGTTAACTAACTTGTCTGGTATACCATATGATATCACAATCAACCACAAATTATGATGATTAAAAGAGACCAAAGTCTTTTTGAAATCAACAAAGCTAGCAACCAAAGGTTTCTGAAACTCTAAACATTTCCCAAGAATCTGCCTAAGTGAAAATATCTGATCTACACACATCACCAATCACTTCAAAATCCACATTGCTCATTACACAATTGCCTGTCAACCAGATTCTTAATTCTATTAAGAACAATCATGCAAAGAACTATACTTGGAACAGAAAGTAAGTAATATAATTATCATAAGAACTACAATCACCTTTTTTGAAAATAGAGATAATAATAGCTCTGGTAAAATCCTTAGGATCCATGCCTTTACCATAAAAAATATTCAAAATTTCAGTCATTCATGTGGTAACCAAAACATTCCCAGCTCTAAGCATTTCTGTAGTAATTTCTTCTATCCCTTGAAATTTGTGTAGTTTAAGGTTAACAATAGCCAAAATAACTTCAAACTGTGTTATAGGGCCAACATTAAAGCCAGTAATGCATCTATAACCATTTCAAACAATGGGAGTAAAACTAACCACATTGTTTAGAACATTGATAAAAAGGAAAAACCACATTGTTTAAAAGGTGAGGATTCTATCATGGCTAGGTGGGCTGAGCATTTCAGTGATGTTTAGAACATCACTGAAATGCTCAACCCACCTAGCTATGATAGAATCCTCACCTTTTATAACCTTACCTTGTTTATCCTACACTCCCTATATACCTGTCCGTTTTCTACCACACAAAATATTGACTATGAAGTACAGCTCTCTACCATTGTGCTGTCTAACTGCTTCCTCGGCTTTGTCAGTCATCCCATCAAACCAAAGATTCTTGTCAGCAGCTAACTGATCCTTTTCACGTTTATTAAGCTCACTGTAATGCTTTCTATTACAATTAGTATGGTACTGCTTGAGGATATTCCTACAGTTCTTTCTCTCTGAAATAAGCTCAAGTGTCTTATCATACAAAACATTCTGCCTCCTCAGCACCTTTTTTCCTAAAAGAATACTATTAGTTTCCAAAAGAGCCTGTTTAAAACAGTCCCATTCTTCTTCAACTTCAATAGTAAGTAAACCATGACTGTCATAATGACTAAATAACATATCATTGTAAGCTTTAGCTATAACAGGTTGTTTCAGAGCTTCAGTATTAAGGGTAAATTTTTTAACCTTAGCAAAACACTTCTTAAGTTTAAATTGCAAGATACTTTTAGCAAGGTATTGGTCAGATCGTATTCCAGCTCCAATATATTACCTAGTATCCTAAGTGAACAAGCTCATTTGCTTCTAATTAATCTGCAATCAGTCACATTCTTGTGCAGCCCATCTGGTGAAACCCATGTGTACTTATGTACGTCGCAGTGTTTGTAATAAATTTTAGTTATTCTCAAACCATTAAGTTTACTTATTTGTAGGAGACCATTTGCCCATTTCAGCTAGCAATGCCAAAGAGACCTATCCCCCTCCCCAAAGGTCAGTCAGTACCAACTTTAGCATTGAAGTCGCAGGCCTACGATTAGGGGAACAAGTAATATCTCCTTGACAGAATTCAAAATCTCCTGAAGTTGTTTGTAAAACCTATCCTTATGATCCTCATCAGCATCCTCCATGGGGCATAACAGCAGATAACATTAAATTCTTTAATGCTCATCTGAAATTTAACTGTAAGAAGCCTTTCATTAATGCACTGATATCCTAGAAGAGCATCACTAGCATGTCTGCTGAGAAGCAGACCTATGCCTTGGTGTTTACTATTATTATTCCTCCCTGAAAAGAGAAATTTAAGATTATTTTCAAAAAACTGACCTTTATCTGGCCATCTGGTCTCTTGCAAGCTGAGATTATCTAAATTATAACGAGATTATCTAAATTATAATGGTGGAATTCTTCTGTGAGGACATCAAGAGAATGAGCTCTCTGCAGAGTTCTCACATTTCAACTTCCCCTGGAAAGAAAATGGTTAGTAGGATGTTTAAAGAAACTGTTTATTGAGAGAGAGAATGCGAACAATGTCAAACTGTCCCCTAATCGTAGGCATGTGGCAAAAATCCGTTACTCCACCAGTAAAGGCTGAAGCTATCTACACTGGAAGATATAGAAATCAATGTAGAATTCGACACTGTCTGTAGAAGCAAGGTTCAGGTGCCTGCAATGACTTCTGCTCAAGGTTATCTGCCAGCTGACAAAATGTATCCTCTGAATCTATTCACTTGGAGCTGTCAACACACAAACAAAGAAAAAACAGAGCAGCAGATTTTCCTTCCACAGAAGCCCATCCTTGCAGTGAATTAAGGATCTGTAATCAAGCTCAGAGCCTTAATACAGTTGAGTAAGTTTATATGGTCAGTACAAGAACCCTAAGTGAAATTCTACAGCAGAGTAGAAAAAAATAGTAGCCATAGTTGTTCAGATCAATAGGCCACACAAATCTGACAGTCCTCCTCTTCCGTTCACTTCCACAAGAGAGTATTTCTTTTGAAGGGTTCTAACAAGCCTGCACCATGAAAAGGTGGTGTCGGACATTAGCTGCTAGACTAGATCGGTTCTATGCATCATCACAGGGGATTGGCATATAGCTCTCCTTCCAGTGACTACTTAGCTACCATTTACAGACCAATTGGCTATTTCTAAACTTAAACTGCATACATTGCCTGGAGTAGATGAAATCACTACTGAAATACTACAGATGGAAATATTTCTGTTATTATATGGCTGACTGAAATTTTGAATATCTTTAATGATAAAGGCATGATTCTTAAGGATTTTACCGAAACTATTATTATCCCCTTTTTTAAAAAAGGTGATTGTACTTCTTGTGATAACTATAAGGGTATCAGCCCACTTTCTGTTCCAGGTAACGTTCTTTGCATGATTGTGCTTAATAGAATTAAGAATCTGATTGACAGGCAATTTCGTGATGAACAGTGTGGAATCAGAAATGGTAGATGTTTTGATTTAGGCAGATTTTTGAAAAATGTTTAGAGTTTCAGAAATCTGTGGTTACTAGCTATGTAAATTTTGAAAAAGCTGTTGATCGTGAGATCTTATGGGCATACCTGACAAGTAAGGTAACATAATGAAAGCTCTCTATAATAACATAGTGTAGTGGGTGAGAGTTGGTAAGGCTTGTAGCAATTGATTTAGATTTGCTAATGGAATGAGACAAGAGTGCATTTTGGCTCCTTTCCTCTTTGGTTTGGTTATTGATTATGTTATGCGAACTTCGCTGCAAATGAAAGATTTTGGGCTTAAATGGGCTAGAGATGTGAAAATTTATGATTTAGATTATGCTGATTTGGACCTTTAGGTAAATGATGTTGATGAGACTGGTAGTAGAGTAGGTTTAGTTATAAACAGACAGAAAACTAAAGTGATGAAATGGGCATGAAATGAATGTGTGGTTCAGTTAATCAGGTTTTTTGCAGTCTG